>BQNB010151906.1:0-15842 GCA_026074375.1 Tanacetum coccineum | reverse complement strand
AATTTTTGTTAAGTAAATAAGTATGTAAACTCTTATGCATGCATGAAATATATATAGGAAGAGGTTATAAGATATTTGTAGCAAAGTTTGACCAAGAAATTCAAAGGGGGAGGGGGGTTTGACCGTGGGTTTTCAAGGGGACAAGAAAGGAGGGAAACAAGGGTTTAAAGGTTTATGTTTATGTGTTCCCTATCATGGGAATCATCCCATGATAACAAGGAAGGTGTTTTCCACTAGCTAATTTCCTTTTCTAATTAGTTTACTTGCACTTTTATAAAAGAAAGCATAAGTGATTAAATGTAAATGTGTAGTTTTGAGGGAAATTAAATCCCAGGTTTGTTGGACCCTTCAAGGTAATAAAAAGGGTTGGAGATGTTGCATACAAGCTCGAGCTTCCTGAGGAGCTGAGCAGAGTTCATAATACATTTCACGTGTCCAACTTAAAGAAGTGTCATGCCGACGAACCCTTAGCCGTTCCGTTGGATGGACTTCATTTTGATGACAAGCTTCAGTTTGTCGAGGAACCTATAGAGATCACAGATCGTGAAGTTAAACGGTTGAAGCGAAGCCGTATCCCATTAGTCAAGGTTCGATGGAACTCCAAGAGAGGTCCTGAGTTTACGTGGGAACGCGAGGATCAATTCCGGAAGAAATACCCACATCTGTTCTCAAAGACCGGGCCGTCGTCAAGTGCTGCGTCTTAAGCCTTGAGGACAAGGCTCAGCTAACCGGGGGAGACTATAACACCTCGTGTTTTAGGACAATGTACGACGTTAATAAAGTCACTATTTATTTTTAGTATTGTACGCGTTTGTTTTTAATGGAAATCGTTAAGTTAAATCGCGTAAGCAAGAAATAATCAGTTAACGTAAACGGGCATCAAGCAAATTATTGTTTACGTCAAACAAGGGTTAAGTAATTATTTTGAGAATAATTATTAACATTTCACAAGTTATTTTATCGGATACGTGAAAGTGTTTACGTTTCGCGATAAATGACAATTAGGTTTTTCCCGGAACCCTAAAAATTATCGTACGCTTCAACAAATACCTACGTTTATATACAATGATCGAAGTTTATAAAACTTTATGCATATTTATATATATATACACGTCTCATAAGTATACACAAGATAACAAATACTTTACAAAATACCAAGACATTACAAAGTATACTTTTATATAAAAACTACACTTTACTTTTTATTATAAAAACTTTACTTACACATTTATTTTATAAATACACAAGTAACTTAATAAGAAAATGTGCTAGTGAAACACATTCCTTGAAATCATGGGATGATTCCCATGATAGGAGACCAAGACATAAACCATTAAAAGCCCTTGTTTCCCTCCTTTTCTTGTCCCCTTGTCCCCTTTGATATCCCACGGCAAGAACCACCCCCCCTTGGACTTTCTTGGTCAAACTTTGCAACTACAAATATCTCTTACCTCTCCTATATTTATCTTCATTGCTTGCATTAAAGAGTTTTATTAAACATTTGCGTAAGAAAATTTAATACTCTATTCTCTTTTCTCTCCTAAATGCCAGGCTCAAGTAACAATCATAGCATATCATACAAAATTTTTATACAATCATACAACCCCTTTACACATCGATCCTAGCATACATAAAGTGTTTTCAAAGCTATTGGTTCATCATTTGCATGATTAAGGAAGAAAAGGGAAGTTAGGGTTTTTCAACCTAATCTAGGGTTTATAAGCTTATAAGCTTTGGTTTTGAATCTAAACACGGGTTTAGACTTATTTCTATCTTCCATACATTCATCTCTAAGGTCTTCTTATTTCTTAATACTTTTATTTCTTTTGATTTGATGTGTGTTATATGTTAATTTGGCTCTATCACCATAAGGGAACTGTTAATATGTAAAATGAGTTTTCATTTATGTTTATGAATTTATGCACTTATTCTTATGTCATATGGTTATATATATCATGGAAAAATGAATGTAAAAGTATGTTAACATATGGTTTAAGTATAAACATGTTTAGGTAATAATTAGGGTTTTATAAGATTTCCTAATCTTCACTTGTGAAAATAATGAAAAGTAAATTGTTAAACTTGTTACAATGAATTTATAAGGACTATGGATGAACTTGGACTTTATTATAAGTATCACATGTGTTTAAAATAGTTATAAGGGTTTCTATATTAAACTACTAAATTAATTAATACATAAAACAAGGTTTTTATAAAGTTATACACATAAATACTTAGGGGCTGTTTAAAATCCGAATTCCATACAGAGAGTTTGACTTAATATAATTATAATACGCCTCATGACGATTCCAAAATGATAAGAAACTCGAAAAACCGATTTATAACGAAAAAGATACGTTAATTACGAGTTTACGGACTTAATATTTTATAAAACTATTTTTATAAAAGTTATATTCATTACAGCTATTTCATTTTTTAAAACATCTATATATGACTATACTTTTTACATTATGAGACCGTACTATACATGAATCGCTAAAAACGGAAACTATAACGAATAAACTACCGTAGTTTACGATAATTAAGTTTATAAAGTATTTTTATAAACTTTTTGAACAGTAAATGTATCTATTCTTCATCGGACCCAACTTTATAAATTATACTACTTCTTTTAATAACAAAGCGTACTCGATGAATCACTAAACATCTGGGATTAAACGATAAGTTATTACGATTTACATGTTTAGCTAATTAAAACTCAAAACGAGTATATAGATGTTTAGTGATAGTAAAAACACTATTTCATCGCAGAATATATCAAAAACTTGAAAATGTAATATTTTATCAATCGTCTTACTACGGAAGAGTGGAACATAAGAACGCGAGCAACGGGCTTAAAACGACCAATTTAGGTCATTTTTTCGAATTGTATATGTATTAAACGTTTTCACTTTATAAAATATTATTTACTAAACGATTAGTCTCGTGTTTATGCTTATATAGAATATGAGGGTTATCAAAGTGCTATTATATGGGAGTTTCATTAATGAGGCCTTCTTCGGATGGGTATCGACGAGTTGTTGGTTTACGATTTAATGTGTCCGAACTCCTCGTACGTCTGTCATGACCTCTTTATCTATGATAGCCCGAACGATAGTACGATCGATACCAACTATAAGATTATATTCAATGTTATAATTCAAGTACTTCAGTACTTATAGACTTATTTTAATATAGGTTGCATTTATAGTCTTGGTGATTGTTATTCTGTGTTATTTGGGACTATCTGTTCTCAGGTGAGTTCATAGACCCACTTTTTACCAGTTTTACTGATTTACTAGTTTTCGGGGCGAGAAACATGCTTGTTTTTATTTATTTGGACGCAAGTGTTTTAATATATTGATTATGTGTTTGCCTAAATAGCGCTAACCCTCCCTGAGCCCATTTTCTGTGAACTGTTCAAGTGCATAGATGTAGTTGTTAATTTTGATTTATGTGAGCGCGAATGTTATACAACAGAATCCTATTGGGATTAACCTCCCGTTTGGTGATTAGCTATCACCGGGAGACGAACGTGACATGTCGGACTTGGGATGTTGTGGGTTACAAACATCTGTTTATGGGCAAAATAATCTAATTTAGCAAATATAGGTTGAGCTTCAGTGTCATGTGATTAGCGCAACAGTAATTGGTTTTGGATTGTTGGCATATGTTGTAACATCACGGGAAAAAGTCTTTGCGGTCCTGCATAATTTAATACATAAACTATGAAATTCACCAACATTTTTGTGACTGTTTTAAGCTATGTTTTTAGGAGGGTCTATAGGCACGAGGTGCCAAGAGCATTGAGATTTGTTTTGGTTTGCACTGTTTTAAAGATTTAAGTGCCATCATGTTTGACGAAAATCTATGTCATCTGTTGTATTATTAAAACAAAGAACAAGTAAAGCTATAGAGCTTTTGTAATATGTCTTTTATTTAAATCCAATGTATCAATTAAACGATATTTTGTGGCGTTCTTATATATATCTTTTGTGCTTTGGCTTGTTGTTCTTGATAGTAAACGACCCGGATCCTTTTATTCGACTGTGACATTTTTGGGGGGGTTGTTACAATCTACTCAATTGTTGATGCTTGCAAGACAGCTCATGAAATGTGGATTGCTATTGAAAGGCTACAACATGGTGAATCTCTCAACATTCAAGATGTCAAGACTAATTTGTTTTGGGAGTTTGGAAAATTCACTTCTCGTGATGGATGGGTCAATAGTGTCTACACTCCAGATTTTACAAGATGTTTGAATGAATTGCTTAAGAAACAAACTTGACAGTTGACGTTGCAAGTCAATGTTTTGTTTCTTCATTTAACTCCAACCTTAAAGATGGTCAAGGTTTGTTGACAATTGTCAAGCAACTAAATGACTTGGATACAGTCTATATCACAAGCTCTTGCATGTTCTAAAACAGTATCAAAGGATAGTTATGAAATATGTGCTTGAGAGAATATGCAAGAATGACTACCCATTAGCACTTGTTGCTGCTGCTTCACTCTATATCCAGATACTCTTGATTTTCATGCACCAAATTCTAACAAACTATGCACAACATCAAAAAACAATAATCTATCTACCAGATCTATGCATCTAACCAAATTTCAATGGCAAAGAGATAAGCCAAACAAATCACCACCTTGTTAATTACAAATCTTGCGCAAAAATGATATTTATATTTAATGATCTTTCATGTTTTGATAATTAACAATATTATGTCATACTAAGTAAAAGTTTTTACTGTAAACAAGTTAATTTTGTCGAAAGTTTACTTGACTGCCAGACAAATCAATTCAAGGTATGATATGGCATTATTTAAACATAGTTATGTTCAAAGTAAAATAATTATCACTTTGCATAAATCTTTTCTAATCAAATTGATTTATGATAACTATGAATTAAATATAAGGCTAGTTATATTATCTTGGTAAGACAAAATATGATTAACCATAAATGGAAACAATATTTCCAAATCTTCTCAAATCTAGAAAATCTTTCCTTATTGGTGTCTATGGTGTTATGAAAAATTTTTTCTTCTAGAAGAATCTATTAACTTGTTTTAATAAGTACAAATAACATTATTTGTATAGATTTGGGGTTAATCACAAAATGACAAATGCTGTCTCAGCTCCACCCACTAATCCACCAAAAATACAGGACGGATCCAGGGTAAGTAGATCACTGTGCGTCGGATGTATCATCCATAGGAAAATTTAAATTCAAAAGGTTACCTATAAATACCAACCTTAAGCTTTCATTTTATACAACTCATGACAAATATTTTCACACACATATTTTATATTTTGTATATTCTTTGATCATTATACTTGTTACATAACCCATTACAAGTGATCAACTCATTCCACTCTTTAGTGAAGAACACTCAAGAAGACGTCAAGCTTCAAGTGTTAATAGTTAAGTTATGTCATCACGTTTGTGATTGATTCGAGTATTATAGTCTATATAAAATATATTATATATCCTAAATATCTCAAATTAGTAATAGTATAGTGAGTATCCTGTTTGATATAAAAATTGTGAGGACATAACAAATTGGATCTCCAGTGTCGTTTTTATCCCACGAAGTGTGGATTTGAAAACCCCATTGTTTCGATTCGTGATCGCGTTGCTCTGAATAATCCAATATTTGGATTATGGGGGATTTTTTTTTTTTCCTTAAAACCTTATTAACGCAAAGGGAAAGCATATAAAGGCACGCTAAACTAGAAATTAAAATAATTTAAAAACCTAACGACATTTTAAAGTAATTAAAAACTAATTAATAACTAACTTAATTAACTAGAAATGACAAATTTAAATTCTAAAAACTCAAATTGCAATTTTTTATAGCTAAAAATGGGGGTGAAAACCTTAAAATAATTTTTAAAAATGGGAAAAATATTTTTTTAGGGATTTTAAACTAATTAAAAAACTAAATTTTTTAAACTAAATTTATACTACAAATTTTATTAAACTTATTTAAATAATTATAAAATTTGTGAAAATTCATAAAGATTTACTTAACACTTTTCCTAAGGTTTCTAAAGAAAAACGAACCAATAAGCAGTTTCCAATAAGCAGGGAAAAATCAAATAAGCTGTAAAAGCTTAAACTGAAAATGCATATATGAATTAAATTGTGTAAGGGACTTATGAAAACGTCCCAAGGGCGTGCTGGTAAGGTATTAGTGTTGTGTGAGGAGGGTCACAGGTTCGAGTCCTGTGACTTCCTTTTAAAAAAAAAAATTCTTTTGAAGAAGCTAAAGACCCAGCTTAAACTAGTAACTTTAAAAAATGGACTTAATACTAAAACTTAATAATAAGCTAAGAAAAAGCAACAAAAAGGCAACAGTTTGGTTTTCTCAACTCTTAGAAAATTAAGCTAAACTGATGGGGCTTTATGGACTCAATAAGCTAAAAGAAAAAGCAAATAAGCTAAAAGAGACTTATGGCTAAACCTAATAAGCATATAAGACCAAAAATAAGCTAACATTATCAGCTGAAAAACAAATAAATGCATTTAAGATAGTAGACAAAAAAAAAACAGTTTGCAAAGATTTTTGACAAACTTTTAAGCTAAGCTAAAGAACCAATAAGCACATAAAATAAGCTAGAAACTAAAAACAGATTAGGACTAAAACTCAAATGACACAAATAAGAAAGAATGAAGCTAAATGAAAAAGAAATAAGCTAGAAGAATGCAAATGCAAATGACAGACTATACTAGATATTTTTGGCTTTTTGAAAAATTAAATGGAAACTTAAAGCTTAAATTTAGGACTTAAAAGCTAACATGAAAAACTATAAACTAAAAACAGATTGAGCTTAGACCCCCAATAAGCTAATTTCAATGAAAATTAACCAAAGACAAACTAAGATGCTACCACAAAGGATCTGCATACTTGGGCATTTAAGAACACACAATAAGTTGGCCAGATTTTAAGCTAACAGTTTAAAAACCTGTCCAAACTCTATAGCTATATAACAAAATTTATGACAATGATGCATATTAAACTTACTTTGAGCACAAAAACTATACACCAAACAGATTTTTAAATAATTTAGCTTATAATCAATTTTGAAACCTTAAAAACTAGTAGATTAGGACTTTGGATAACACAGACTATAATACTCAAACCCAAAACTCTATTTTCTATGTGTATTTTTAAATTCTTATTTTTAGGACCTAATCTTAAGAGCTAATGTAAAACTGTTTTACGACACATAGCACATAGATTATAACCCATTTGACCCATTTTACAACCTTGACCCAAACACTCCTTCAGAATATGAACATCCATTCCTAAACTTAAACAGATCAAATTAAGCTTTGATTTGTTAAAACAGATTAAGAAATAAACATTTTAAGTACAAATAAGCTAAAAACTTAGGATAATAAGCACTATTCTATAAGACACGTTCTCCCTAACTAGAATGTTCTCTTAGATAAGCTATAAACCCTACTGTCTAATAAGCATCATAAGGCTAGAATAATCAGAGCTGCTCTCACTTGATAGAACTTGTGACAGTATTAATTTAGGCAATATAACTGTGAATATACGCGTAGTAAAACTATTTTGAATACATGGACAGCTATAGATGTCAAGGAGCTCAGACTCACTAGATGAACCGTAGTAGTGTTGGAGATCTATTCATCAAAAACTCTGTGATTCTGTTTGTCGAATTTAGTGTACTTTGTATGTATAGGTTTGTGATCACTGTATGTCGTTAATTGTATGATGGTTATATGTGGAATTTTTTTGATATGCGTATTGATGAACTGTAGGTTGTGTTTGTGGCGTTATCTATATAAGCTGTAGTTGAGAGTTGTGGTCTCAATCCATACTACATGTAGTTGAAGTGTGATGGTCATCTGCGAAATTGTGTGGAATTAAGAGATTGTTCAGGTCTGATTATCTCGAAAGGTTTGTTGTAGAATTGACACACGTGTATCTCTCGGAGTTCTCGAGTGTGTATTTATGATGTCACATGTTTCTATTTATTTTTTATGATTGTTTGGTGGTGTTGTGTGGGGGGGGGGGAGAAGTGTTCGTAAAGTTGAGCAATTTTCCGTTAATTGTTGTATCATTGTATAGGTGACTATTTGTGTGTTATGGGTTAATTTAATTTATAGATAATATTCTTGTGATGTGTTCGCTTGTAGTGAAGTATTATGTAAGGATTATAGTAGGTTTTATGAGAATTTTTAGTGAAGAAGATTTAGTTTTGATTGGTATTATGGAATGAGTAAGATTAGTGTTGTCTGTAATGTTTTGAGAAAGGTTATTTTTTGGAAATGTGAAAATATAGATGAGCCCTTTATGTATATTATACGGTTTTTTAGACCCGCAGAATATTAAGATAGATCAATCTGTGTTGTATGTGCTCTAAAAGAGAGTACTTGTAACGACGGCATATGAAGATTGCTGTAAATATATGATTATGTAGAATAAAAAACAAGAGATCGTTCTATGCAGTATATTCTTGTGAGATGTAATATGTGTCAGAAATATATGACGATAGACAGAATAAGGCTCATACTAGTCTATCAATGAAAGTTGTGGTTTATGTCTATCCTATTCTCGCTATAGTGTGACGTTCATCGATATGGATATAAATATACCTCTATGTGTGTGTGAACGGTGCCCCTATAGTAATAATTTCTGCCTAAACTTCCACAAACACCGCTAGATAGAACGACTCCTCATATACTAACTTTCCGAAACCCGGCCCATAAGGAGCCAACCAACGCTAGAGATACATCGACGATAATCTTCTGTAGTGGCCTCTCTTTAAGGTCACAGTTCTTCGACCTCATGTAAGTTCTTGAGTTCGTGTATATTCGCTCTCCCCAGTAACACTTGATTATGTCTGGACTTTCTCGGGTTACTATCTTCGCAATTTTTATAAACTCTTCCGAGGGCACATTTAAATTCTCCAGAATGTTTCTCTGACTACTTAATGATGTTCAGTTTAATCATTAACTTAATTCGCAATAGGATATGAAAAATGCGTTAGGGCTTAGATCACTCGAATTAGGTGTTTAATTCACTGCAGAAAGTTAGGCAGTTTTGTAACGAGCATAACTCGGTCATAAAAGATCAAATAACATATTTTTACAACATCTACTGAGATATACCTCAGAGAGTCTACTTTCTAGAAAAGTCGGCCTCATAAGTTTTTATGGGTAGGGTAGGTGGGGTCAATGGTCATTAACAAAATCGGTGTGTAAAACAGAGGACGAATTTCTGTTCTTGGTTTTGATTTTTCTAAAAATACTTAGACACTGAGTTAGAGGCTCTAAGTCACGTGGAAGTTATTTCATATATTGTGTGTGACCTCTGAATTTTGGCTAAGGTCATAGTGGGGTCTAAGTTGGGTAATTAATGCCATACTTTTAGAAGGTCAGATTCTGGACGAATTTTAAACACTTTGGATTAATGAATTTCTAAGGGGTATTTATAAAAGGGTAGTGACTTTGGGAGAACTATGAGAGGTTCATAGGACATATATGTAGCATGGTGAATTTTGGTTTGAATTATGGGTGTTTAAAGTAGTGAGTTTAGGCAACGCAAAGTGAGAGTATATTCTGCCTAAACCAGAAAGTTTAAGAGTAGCATTTAAGTTATAAATGAATATGTAAGGAATGGTAAAGGTTTTAAATGATTATAGGACTATGATAGATAGCCTAGGTATCCATCATAGTTGAAGTTACATCATATTGGGTTGAATACCTAATTGATGGTAGCTAATAATGTGTTTAAATTGTTTAGATTGTTCGTGAGATTTTGTGAAGTTTTGATTGGATCTTATTCGAGCGTAGCTTCAAGGTGAGTTTCATAGTCCCATTTTTAAAATGTCTTTACATTTGGGATGAAAATGATGTTGTGATCAAAGATGTTTGTAATCTGTGATATGTGGTTAAGGTGTATGGACAATTTGTTACTGTTATTATGACTTATTGTTGCATGTTGATTGTGATTTGGTGTTATCGTCTACTCATGTAGGCAAGACTTGGGATTTATCCTGAGTGGTAATGTGGTGTTATCGTCTATTTATGTAGGCAAGATCCTTGAGCTGATCAACTCCTTGTGATATTGTGTTATCGGTACCAAGAGTCTGGAATTGGATATTGGATCCTTTCCATGACTATTAGTGGATCGGGGGTAACGTTCCTACCCAGTTGTTGTGATGTGGTACGCTCCATGGCTGTGTGAACAATTGGAGTTGTTACTATTGGATCGTGGGACACGTTCCGTTCCCAATTGTGTGTTTAACTGCATATTTGTCTAATTGTGTTTTAATGATCACAGTAATTATGTCTAAAACTTTTTTGTGTGTCTTTAACCTACTGACTCTCACCAACCATTGTGTTTGTCGTTTTAAAGCATCATTTTTCAGTGAGCTTATGGTGCCTAGTTAGAGCGATGTGGCTAGAAGAGACCGTAGGATGCTTGGAGTTATTTATGCTTTCTGTTTAAATTGTTTGGTTTATATTTTTGCATGTCATTTATTGACGAGACCTCTTTCTCATTAATAAAGACACCATTAGGTTTTGGGTATTGTTATGACACTTTGTGTCTTTGCTTTACTTTAGTTTTCATTTTAGTATTCTCTATATAGACACCATGTGTTGTGATGATATCCATTCTTGTTTACGCCTCGCGTTTGCCTTGGCGGGGGTTTGTGACAGATTGGTATCAGTGCCCTATGGTTATAGAGAACTAGGTGTTGAAACTTAGGAACTATAGCTTAAGGGTCCTTCTTATTGTTGGCAATTAAGGCTTATTTGTTTGTGTACGTAAATTAGTTCTGTGCACGCTACCTAAAAGCTTTGAAATTCTTTCTATTTTGAATTAATACTATATAATATAATATATATATATACTTTTTCATTATGGGGATCTAATAGTATATACCCCTTTGTTATTGTTTTAATCGTGCCTTCCCCTATCCTTAAGGGATATTGTTGGGAGATTGTTTACCTCATTGGACCCGCGGAGTTGGGTGACTTTTGGGAGAGAAAAGTCAAACCCAAGCGAGGCCCATTATAAGTTATTTCGTTTTCTACCTCGACGCGTTGCTATATATGAGGAGTGTTTTTGGGTCACCATGTGGCTTCTATTTGTTTGGTCGATTTTTTGGTATTTTTATGTATCGTTTAGATGGTTATCATGTTTGAGTTATATTGGATTATTATTATGTGATATGTGGTGATGTGTGTTATCATTAAGATGTGGGTCTTGGATCGTTAAGTACACGTGTGCAATAAGGGTACAATTATAATTATGAGTCGCGAACTATTATGTATATCTGCAACTCACACGTGGACTTGCAAACTTTGATTGCATTGATCATTGTTGCTTGTATGTATTATGTAAGGATGTAAGGATGGATAGTTATGTGGATAGTAGTGTAGATGTGATGTGAGATCCTGTTGAGGATGGTTGTATGGTTAGAGAATTCTTCTCTTAGCCGTTTGAGCGATTATAAAGGATCGAGTTGAGTAGATGGTGAGGTTTCCTTTCATCTATCGGTTGCGGATACATCGGATACCTGTTGGTATTGTTGTCGCGATTCTTAAGTTGGTTCGTTAGCTCGTGGTTCGTTGAGATATCCAACGTTCGTGTTGGTATTCTAGGGTGTTATCATAGAAGTGGTGTTCTATGTTCTCCGTTCGGCGTTTTGATTGTTTTTCTTTGTCTAAAGGTAACGATACTTTTTGGTTTGGTTCTAAGACCGTTGGTATGGATGAGTCCTTATGGTTTGTTTGGTTTAAAAGAGTTCCTGGTCGGTTCGTTTTCAAGTAAAGTTAACATTTTGGTATTGGAAATCCTTATAAGGTATTTTGGGAGTCCTATTTTTGCTATCATGATGTCTTTTGTTGCGAGTCATAAATTCCTTTTCAAAGTAATTTTGTTGTAGTCAATATCATATCGTTTAGGTGTAAAAAAAAACTTCTTTTAAAAATAAATTATATAAATAAAATGCAACACATTTGTTTTAACCATCTTTTGATTTCTTTTATAAAATCATAATTAAAATAAGTTCATGAAAATTTTATTTAAATTTATTCTAACACTTAAAAAAAATTATTTGCATTATTAACCAAGGTGATTCTATTGTTTTAAAAAAAATGATTGATATAAGGTTATGAGGGAAAGTTTCCTTGGGTAAAAATCAGTTTTGGTACAAAGGTTCTTAATCTTTTAATTAATGGGTCGTGGTACGTGGTATTATTCATTGGGTGTTTCTAGCATCGTTGATGCGTTTGTTAGGTCTGAGGTTCGTTCGTTATGTCGATGTTTATATTCGGTTGTTTCTTCTTTTGGGGTTGTGTGATTTTGAGTCCATACCAATTGGTGCATATGAAGTTTGGTGTTTCTTCATGGCATGGTTCTAGAGTTGATGGTAGGTCATATCTTCTGAGTGGTGCGATTGATGGTAGTGAAGCGAATAGAATTATTAGCGATTCCAAGTTAGAATTTAAGAATTCTCGTTTTACTTAGTACCTCTTAGTTATGGGAGCGTTGATGTAGCCGTATGAGAGAATTGGTTGTTGAGGCATAAGGCTGGGATGGCATGCCACAAGGAGGTAGTTAAAATACCTTAGTGAGCTAAAAAGTGTTTAAGGTTCGTAAGGAAACGAACTAAAGAGGATGCGAGGTCTCGTAGGAGTACCAAAGCATATGAGTCAAAATTTAGTGATACTTTAGTAGTATGTGAGCTTCTCAAAGTGTTTCTCAGGATTTAGTGGGTTTTACCCCTCGTCGTAGAATAGGATTTCGTATGAAATTAGTACAAGGAGCGATGCCAATTTGCGAAGGCTTGTGTCGTTTGACGTTTTTAGAAAGGCAAGAGGTGTGGAACGATTGTAGGAGTTGCAAGGTGAGGGTTGGTTCGAATGGTAACTTGTTATGGGAAGCGTCCGTATTGTAAGATGAGAAGAAAGGTGGGTAGTTTAGGATATGCATGGAGGAGTACGAGTCGCACGTGAGGATGATCGTTAAGCTGCTGAGGAAAAAGAAGTTGTACGTAAAGATCTCCAATAAAGTTGAAGCGGAGCAAAGAGGAAGCTATCTAGATGTGGAAGAAATCAAATGGGTAATGAGCCGACCTTGGCATTACCGAAAGGAGCAGACGATTTCATAGTATATTATGACGCGCGAAGCAAGGATTTGGAAACATGCTTGGAAAAAGGAAGAGAAGGTGCATATGCATGGTACGGTCGGACAATTGAAGGTTCTTTTGAGGATTGTATGGACTAACGTGGTAGGTTTTGCCATATAATGCTTAAGGCATTAAGTGAACAAGACGTGGATAGTGATCTATACGAATTTTGAATGTCTCCAACACACTTTTAATCGAAAGGATTGAACATGAGGCAAAGATGATGGGTGGATGTTATTTAGGGAGTTTGATTTCGAGGCCAAGTACCATCTGGGAAAGGCAAATGTAGATGTTGTACCGTGGAATAGGAAGAAGGAGTGAAGCCAAGAATGAGTTCGAGCTAGATTTACTACAATCCGATCAAGGTTTGAGAAAAGGATGTTGGTGTCATAAGATAAGATGTCCAAACCAAAGAACGCGTCAACATAGGATGTTGCGTGGCTTGGAGCAACGAGTATGAAAAGAGATAGAGAGTGGTTCATATTGGTTAGACAATGTTCGAACCTCACTTTTGAGAAGAGGTATGGACCTTGATTATTGAAGAGGCGAATACGACAAGAGTTTTCCAATCCATCGGACGGGATACGATGTTGTGGGTTTAGGTTAACTAATCGATGGAATGAGTATGAAGAAGGTTATTGCTAGTTGCGTAGTACGTATTTAGCGTTTTTGGAAGTAGGGAAGTTGAGTAATAAAGGTCTTCAGGATTGTTGCTACAACTCGTGCTTAACCGAGTATAAGTGGAGGATAACTTAGGATATAGTTGTCAAGTTACCAAGTGAGAGTAGTGATACGATGCGATTTGGGTGTAGTTAGTGGACTGACTAAGTCATCCCATTCCTAGCTATGCTTAGAACAAGTATGGTAGATTTTAAAAGTAATTGGAATACTCACTATGTGAGATGAGTTTTTCCTATAGGTGGGGATTATTATTTGAGTATGGATGTGCTTATTACATTTGATACATAGTTGGATAGGAATGTAGGTTATTCATTCTTTGGGCCGTAACTGGAGATGTTGAGTTGAACGATCGATTTTGGTTAGAAACAAACCAACAAGATAGTGGATTTACAACGAAGGCTTGAGGTATACCAAATTGTCGGAATAGTGTTAGCTTGGTAATAGTGGGAAAACTTTTGCATTATTATTGATAGGGTATGAGGTAGAGGTCTCACATTGGAGAGGTGTAGTACGAATGGTCAAGTTAGAAACCGAGATATGTAGGACCATTTGAGATCCTTAGATGGATTTGGCTTTAGTTGTTGAAAAATTATGTCTTGTGATCCTGCGTATCGGAAATTGGATTGGAGGTTTGCTGAAAGTTGAGTAAACTGAAATTGCGTGGATTCTTTAGATACGTGAGATATGTAACATTTTTATATCTTTATTTCAATGACAGTTCTTGTTTGTTGAGTTGCGAGGTTAAGATTATAAAACATGTTGTTAACAAACTCAAGGTTTCCAAGGAATTTCCTCGAGGGTCGGGCGAGGTCAGTGTGGATTTGGTGTTTTCTTTTTGTTTGGGAGTGTTGTGTGTATTTGCACCTTTTGGGGGGAAAAGCATAAAAGGTCACTAGCAATTGGATTCGGATTGTAGATGTTTGGATAAGATAAGGTTGATTATACTCTTGGTTTTGTCATTGATCCGTTAAATGTTGTGGACGAGAGGTCATGAGTAAAAAGTATACTTATGATGCATTAGTGAGGTTCGTTGGAATTCCAAGCGTTGGCCTGGAGTTTACTGGGAACGCGTAGGTTATATGAGGTCTAAGTGTCCTCAGTTGTTGGTCTGATTGTGATAATGCCTAGAGTAGTGAAATAACGAGACTGAGATTGTCTCAAGGTGGGAATATGTAAACAACCATGACTTGAGCAGGTTAGTCAAACCGTTAGTGTTGACTTATGTGCCTGTTGCAATGTTTGGTTTATATGATTTTATGTGATTTTATGTGGTTTTGTGCGTTTATGTGAGTTATTGGTAATCAATCTATTGAGTGTGATCATCTCAATGAGATTAGATTGATGGTCGAATTGGTTGAGTTCATTTCGTTCATTTTTAATGACAAGGAAATGATTATTGAGATTTGAGCATTTTCGTGTTAAGTGTGTAAGTATAAGTACGTATATGTATTTTCGTGTTAGTAATTTAAGATAAATTTTGACTTTAGAAGTTTAGTTGAGAAAATGTAAAATTTCTATTTTTGGAAAGTTAGGTTGGAAATGAAAAGTTATTTTTAGAAAGGTAGGAAACTGCCTTTATGCAAAAAGGTTTAGCCAAATAAGTAAATTTTTTTACAAAAACTTAAGGTTACATTTGTAAATATCTAATTAATAAAAAATAAAAATAAAATATTTTTTTTATTGGATGAATAGTGTTTCCGAATTTTAAAAGGAAAAAAGAATAGAAAAGAAAAAAAAATATTTAGAGTCCTAATCCTAAACTAATACCTAATTAGATTTAGCTTATAACTCTCCTAGGATGTCTATAAATACAAACTTAAGATCCCTAATTCCCCCATACACTTTGTTCGACCGGTTTCAAGGAGGAAAAAAAAATTAGGGTTCTTGTTCAAGGTAAATTTTCTAATTTATGTTCAATTTTAATTATAATCTTTCAATTCTAGTTGTAATTTATTAATTCTTGTTTCATTAAAATAAATAAC
>BQNB010151905.1:0-15842 GCA_026074375.1 Tanacetum coccineum | reverse complement strand
GTTTGTTAGAATATATCGTAAGCCGCAACAAGCAAGTCTGAATCACTTTCTAACTTCACGCATTTTATTTTGCAGGTTCTTCTCCCTTCTTTCAATCTTCCTGTGTTTGTATAGCTCTCCTTTATTTGTAGCCTTCTTTGTGTGTTGCTATATATCCAGCTTTTCAAAAAAAAAAATGCTACAGTAAGTTTTATAATGTTGTTATTATCTGTGTGTGTTGGACCATAATGTTATAGAAGCAAAGATTAGGGTACTTAGTGTATTTTATGTAAAATAAAAGCCTGTAAGTTTGGTTTGGGCCACACAGACCCGAAACCCATTAGCATTAGGTTTTGACAGTTACGGTTTATAAGGAAAAGGTACGTTGTTTGGTTTCTCTAAACCATCACGTCCCTTCATTCACACCGTTTCATACTATATATAGATTAGGATTTCTGCTGTAAAAACTCAACCCTACGTTTTATATATATCAGATTTAAAGGGTTCAAACTCATCTTCTTTGTTTCCTTCATGATATTATTGAATGATGTCTACATGATGCAAGTTTGATTATGAATCGATCCTGGAAACCAGACCTGTGCAACGATTCTACAGTGGTTTTGCGGTTGGATAAGTATTTAATAGTCTGACTAACCGTATTCTGTGGAAACTAGGCTAACATGTGTCTATTTTTGTTAATGGTGTCTATTACTCGAACAACGAACTGTGTTCCTGCTATAGTCGATTGGCATTGTGTGCATATCAGCATATGTTACACGCTCAATTTTAAAGCAGTCATGTCCTATGCTGTAGTTATTCACATAATTAGGAAGTGAGGTTGTGGTTGGTAAGGTTCTTTTACTTATTTTTCTTCAAACTCTGTTATTTTTAACAAGAGGTACATGATTCAAATGTGTTGCTATTGAATTCTTTAATGCGGGTTGAGTTCTATTTTATTGATAAAATTTGGTTATGCATTTAGCGAGTTGACACTTAAGGTTAAAGTTCATGGGTGACTAACTATATGTCAGAAGTTATGTGAATAGGTATGCTATAAATGTCAGTGAAGTGCCATGTAAGGCCTTTTGATTATATAAGAGATGTTTGACTTTTGAGTTTTGGAATTCAAGTGTTATCACCGGGACAGCATTGAAGGGTTAGGGTAAGACCAAGAGAAAACACCAATAGGATTACTCCTGCATAAACATTTGCTTCAGAATGACTCGATACAAAGTTGACTTGTCTATCGTGCATACACATGATATGTATTGTGTCAAAACACCAACCACTGCATAAACATGATATGTATTGAGTCAACTTTAACAACTGTGCAAATTGTTAATCGTGGAACTTGTTATTTTAACTTGTTATCAGGAACATAAACATGATATGTTTCGAGTCCACTTTTAAGTTGATTTGTGCAGTTGCAGGAGAGGAAGAGAGAAGACAAAGATGAAAGGAAGCGCAAATACAATGTCAAGTGGGATGATCAGGTTACACTTGAATATAGAGCCATTTTGACAACTGTGGAAATAGTTTACCAGGTAGGTTTCACCAGGTTATGTAGATTCAGTTGCAACACTGTTTCTTAGTTGTAGTTAAAATAAAACAGCCCAGAATGATAGAAATATCTACTAAAGTGTTTGACAGTCGTGCTTATTTGTCAATGTAAGGTATTATTGAATTTGGCATCCATTTGATTGGTTGGTGTTTGATGTGTTATATGTTGAAGGTAGTTGTGTAGATAGAAATTTATTGGGTTTATGCTTAGGTGTGGTTTTTTAATCATAATTAACGACTTCAAAATGTATACATCACAAGTTTATCTTGCGTGTCTTTAGTAGAATTGGAATTCACGACACTTTAGTTAGAGAACTTTTTACACAACATGACACAAGCTCATTGAGTTTAGTTTCGACTTTTATTAACATGTTAAACGTACATTTAATTAATAAAACAAATATTGTGTATATACCTTTTTTGTATTTTTAATAAATAACATGCTACCGCTATACCAACATTTTAAAAATACAAGTTTGTTTCAAAGTGTTTGGAAATTGAGGTTCATTGCGAAGATTTCATATTTTCTATCGAGTAAGTAAAACCATTTAGAATACGTTAAGTTTGTTTTTTAATCGATAACAATACATAATTAAAAAAATAGAAAAAACCCCGTGCGTGCACGGACCTTATAACTAGTTTTTAGTAAAGCTTAAACCGAACACACCAGTACAACTGTGCAAGTCGCTCCGAAAAACCAATAAATACAGTTTAAGTAAAGCTTAAACTGAACAGGCCAGTACAAGTCGCTCCGACAAACCGCCGAGAGAAGGTTAGGTCGGCTATCGGCTTTTAAAAATAAACTTAAAAACCTACAAATGTATGTTGTGCTTTTGTTATAGAAATATTTAGGTTTCAGCTTTGTGTTTCTTTCTTGTCTGTTCTAATTTCTAAGTTTTGGACGTGTTTGTGTGCTTCTACGCAAATGCAGCCTATTAATTAAGAGGGTGTAATATATAGTTGTAAGCAAGCACTTGGTTTAGATACGTGCTAGGTACTTACTTTCAGTATGTGAATAGGAGCGAGTCTTTATAACAATCCTAAATCTAACAATCACATGTAGCAAAAATCGGATTTCGAATCACATGTACCAACACCCATCCTATACCATCCACATGGATATATTACCTTCAAATATCATATTCAACATCTTCTCAAGAGTACCCGTTAAATGGTTGGCTCGATCCCGGTGTGTATCAAAAGTATGGTGTAACTACATTGATGATCGTTAACTTGTGATCATTCATGACAAACGACTTGTGGAAGAACCAACACCCATCTTGTACCATCAACATCTTTCTCGTGATAGAATGACCCGCAGCCTATGTTTCCATGTCATTGAATGTAAACAACCTGGAACTACTCGTTATGTCTTGGAGCCGAAAGAGGGACCATTTTTGGAGTATTTGCGCAAGAAACCTCTCCCTAAATATTCTATAGTGGAAGTTGAAGTCCGAGGTTCTTGCAATGGGCTGATTTGTTTATCACAAGATGATGGTCATGTGATAACCTCACTCGCAGTGGTCCATCCTCTAAGGAAAGAATGCTATGAGCTTCCACCGTTTCCATTGCGTTTTGATAGGGGCATGGACAGAGAGTTATGTGGGCTTGGTTTTGATAATTCCACCAACACCTGGAAGATGGTGTGTGTTTTGCTTAAAGAGCATGCACCGGTTAATAACCCTGATATGGTGAGGAAAAACCTATGCACAATGGTGCATGTATTTGGCACAAACTCATGGCGGGAAATACCACAAGTCCAGATATTTTTATGTATCCGAATACCCTGTCTTCAATCCATGGCATCAACACAAATTCCTTCTCCTTGAAAAAAACCGATCTGAAGAAAAGCTGCCGAGATTCACCATCTTTTTGTTAGGTAGCAAAGTTTAGATTCGTGTTGTTTTCAATGAATTTGTTGCAAATTACTGTTGTTCAGTTTTGCTTTTGTATAACATGTGACTGGGAGCGGTTGAGACAAAGAATCTTTACATTTTGTATTGCTTCTATTAACTAGTACATTTTGGACCCGAACTGGTTGTCATATTTATTTTGTCTGTAACTAGAATCCTATAGTGGCAGATATGGTTCAAATGGTATAGTTGGTCCCAGATTGGACGAATTCTTTCAAGATCAAGTTACTATGTATCCGAGCTGCGGAACGCCTAAAGTGCTGACCCATCAACCCATTGTGCAGAAAAAACCATCAATAAAAGTGTTATTAAAATGCCATTTATCATGCATGGGTTTCTTCGTAACACTCACATGGAACTCCCAATCGCCATATTGTACACATGATTCGTTTTGATGTATTACTTGTTTATAGACTACTCTCACTTTGGTTAATTACTTTAGTGTGTTTTCGTTTTCTACTACTGTTCATCAACAAACATTTGTTAAATGCCACCGCTTCGATTGGGTGTGAAATAAAAAAAGGACATGATTGTAAAATAGCGAATGAAACATCTAGTAATTTACTTTCGGTCCAAATTTTTGAAATGTCTCCGGTTTGGTCCAAATATATATAACAATAACATTACAATCAGAGTACTCGACAAGGACACTGAATTTTAATTTTTTAAATGTTTATTTTTACATATTTTCTTGTATATTTTTAAATCAAGTTGTATCACAACAATGTTCATCGCTTGTAACGTTTTATTAATTCAATATCTACTTATTGTTGGTATATCAAAGTAATATAAAATATTATTCCATGCAAAATGTAAGTCTTTCAACATACAAAATATATAAACTAAACTAATCATAACCACAATACCGAGTATTCTCACACCTACACTTATAGAATATTTTACCCATTTCATATCTAATGTTCTCCCAATAATGTTCACTGTCAAGAGGCACTACTGGCACATGACCAGCACATAACTTAGCTATTAACCAACAAGTTATAACTCTACAGTCTTTGAAGTTAGTTTGTTGAGGGATCGAAAATCCCCAACCCCGGTTGTATGATAATATAAAGTTATGGTATGGTCGTTCAGATCCATCAAAATAACCACGCGTTTGCAAAATGCCATTAATAATAGGTGTCCAATCTTTAATTTGAGCTTCCAAGAGTAAACGTGTACTTTGACTTTCCATAGAGTCAAATACATAAAAAATATAATGGGGTAGGTTAACATTTATTGGCATATACATCTACAAAAATTAAACAATCAAAAAATAGTAAATGTAAATAACTTATCACATAATATTCATCCATAAAAGGGGTTAAAAGTTTTAACATAAATAAGTACAAATATAAGTACCCAATTAACATTTTTCCAGGATGGGTAGGGACATGTTGAACCATCCAACATTCCAATAATGTGCGGATCTGTCTGTATCAAGAATCGGTTATTTTCAGGATGTACACATGTTGTCCCTCATTTAGATACAGTCTAGTCGGCATCTTGTTGCCTACTTCTAATGAGTATCTCAATCTACGAATTCATTTGCTGCTTAAAAAAATGCTAACAAAATTAATAAATGTTTTTAAGCAAAAAAATAAATAATCATTTATTAAAGTTGTATTATTAAACTTACGTCCCCGGACAACCATCCTTCATTGTTGGGATTGTCTACGCTGTGACTTCTAGGCATACACAAATGAGGTACTAGATCTCGCCAAAAGAATTCTGGAACTAAATAACCCATCATGTAACAATCTAAATAATCTTGATAGGGGTTTAAAATAAAATCCGTAAAGTCATTATATTCTTGTCGGGTAACCTAAAAAAGCATGTTAAAAGACTATCTCAATACACATAATTGTTATACTTTATTTATTAAATTAAATAGCTGACTAACAATTACCTTATTATGGTCGACATTTTCATACGTAATGTATATACCAGTATCATGTAAACCCGTTATCAAAACGTCATCCCCTCCTACATTGTCATGCGCAAAAGCGTTCCCAAGATTCAAGTGTGATAAATTGTCATTCTTGGAGTTTTTCTTAGTTCTACCACCCGTTTCTTAGGTAATTCCGTAGTAGCAGGCAATGGCGTATATGGACTCTGGATATATACGCTAGGACGCTGTACCCTCCTTGGTCGCTCCAATATATTCTAAAAAAACTTAATAAACTTTTATTACTTCATGATAGTTACTATTATAAAAGTGGAATCGTAAATAATTTCAGGATTACCGGGTCGCATAAGCCAGCATCACCAGGAGTTGGCGTATACGCTGCATCTGGCTTTGCCAATTAGATTACCGGGCTGCGATGGCATTGATGTTTTCCAATTTGTTGGCGTACCCATATTAAAGAAAGAGTTGTTTATCGGCGTCTGGAGAGGAGACGGATCACCCTGTGGAAACAAAGAAATAAAAAAGTATAATACTTGCTTACTTTTCAGCAAGGAGAAAATTTATGACTATCAAATCCACATAAATTATACGTGTATGCTTTGAAATCCAGACAAATCACTTATCCCATAATGCTGATCAGCAATGATCGGTTCTCTATTTGCTCTCGTGTCAACATTCAGCTCCTCTATATACTTTTTTCATTTGTTCAAATATATTTTGGCCTTGTTTCATCATTTGATCCAACACACTTCTTTGTTCCTGAAAATCTCGATATATATCAGACGGTACTTCATAATGATTTTGACGGTTTAAGTGAGGAGGTCTTCGTTTTCGTTCAGTAACACAAACGTCAAAGTAGGCCCTGCTAAAAAGCCACCAACCCGATCCAGCCTCAACCTCATCCGGTATCAATCTTTGCGCATGTACACGTCCCTTTAAAATATAAAAAGGGACATTAAGTATGAAATAAATAACGTAATCAAATTAATAAACTATAACATTACATAAAACTCACAAGAAGAAAATCACGAAGCATGGGTCGATAAAACTTCTTATTGGAAGTCCAAGCAACTATTCTTGGATAACGCATGTGACGTGTATAATATTCATTCGGCCCTAATCGGAACACCTCCAATATCCATGTCTAAAAAAAATAAATTGTTTCAATTAATTTATGTTACACATATATAATTTAAATGCTCAATTAAATATTATAAACTAAATAATGACACACCTTGAATGCCCAAGTGAATCCACAAATTGAATACGATTTCTTATCATATTCGTTTGTTGGCTTAGTGGCACATAAGGGAAGACAACGTTTAACGTTTGCATCCCTTAGTTGATAGTACAGTGTCGGCCAAACATAAGAACCCCAAGGATAGTCGTCCCAACCATCTCTATCATTTGCCAACCTTAAAATCCAACTAGGGACCGCACGTCTATCCTCCCAACCTAATAACACTAACTACAAAATGCCTATACAACAAAGGCTAACAACATCGTCGTCGTCTAATTTTTTAAACGACTTGCTCTTAATCAAATCTTCAACATCTTTCTCGGTTATACGTTTACCATCTAAACATGACGGAAACACCCGTCGCCTAAAAGGAATAGGCTTATCATTGTCGTCATACTCATCTCAATACTCCAACCCAAACTTTAAGCCAGTAACTAGGCAAAATTCTTCTCTTCCAAATTGTATTTGAAAATTATCATACATATAGTAATACAAAGGAACATTTTTAGATTCACCACCTACTAACAACATTTGACGACCTAACATAAAATGTATTAAAATACAATTCTCAGTCCAATCTTCTTAATTTAAAAACCAACCAAAACAATTGTTCCTAAATAATTCTTCCCGTCGAGTGCCCCTAATCAGTTTTCTAATTTTTTAATCAAACTCATTCTACTTCTACATGTGATAAGAACACGAGGTACCTAAATTAAAATAAATTGCATATATTACTACGCATATAAACATAAAAAAAAATTAAACACAGTAACCAATTAATAAAAATTATACCTCGTAGTTGCTCAAATCAATCTTATAAACGCAGTAACAAACTAAAATCTTCAAACGACCGTCGGAGCAAAACCAACTCAAAACACCAGAGCAACCAAAAATCAATACGTTCACTGCTATTTGCTTTTCTATTCAACTATGAATTTTACATTCATTCAAGTTTCATTTATATGATCAGAATTGTGAAAACCAACAAATTGATACGGATAGATATGACATTTCATTGCATGCATAACTCTTTTCCTTGCCATGCATAAGTCTAATCGTTTCATTGAATTGTAAAATCATCAAAACCCTCTCAACTGAAAATCAGGCGCGATCAACTCATAAAAAGACAAAAAAATTTTAAAAAAAAGTTCTCAACTGATATACATGCACGATTAACTTTTTTTAAATTTAAAAAAAAAAAAAAAATTTGTAACTTTGATTGTGCAAGCGACACGTGTTCTTCGAGTTTTCAACTTACCATGTTGCACGATCAACATGGTTGATTTGGAAAAATGCTTTTGTGAGGGTTGAAGCAAGTTGAGTAGATTTCAAATAGGTTGATTTGGTAATTTTCGCTTTGCTATTAACTGAGTCGGAAGTTGTGCCTATTCTTAGTCTAGAGAAAAGGAACAATTAAGGTAGAGAGGGTATGTTTGAAAAAAACTATTAGGCTGGTCGCTACAAGCAGGCTGAGGTCTCGGTCGGCAGTCTCGGTCGTCGGTAGGCCTTACTCTGGCCAATCGGTCGAGGTCGGTCAGCGGAGAGAGGTTTTGGTGTTTTGGTCGTCAGCTCGATCGAAATAACAACACACAAAACTATTATCCTGCCTTTTTCAACCAAAATGAAAACAAAAATGCAACCACATCATCATGTTAAAACAAGTTTAGTATTTTTCCCACCAAATAGATTTCATGTCTAGTTCACCATACTAAAAACAAAATAAACAAAAGTGTCTAGAACAAGTTCATTACTTGGTAAATTTGTAAGGAGTACAACTTTTACAAATTTATGGCTCAAGAATCGTTTAGCCCAAAGAGAAGAAAACAATTACAAACCATTTTGTAATAGTAACAAGGTTTTGAATTGTTCTTGATATACACATGTATGGTATAATATGTTCTGTTATTTCAATATGTTGTTTCTATATATTGGATTTAAAGCTAAAACTTAGTTAACTTGAATCCGGAAGTCATCACAGAATTATCTTTGTTTCTATATATAATCGCCGTGGCACATGGCACACCGATTTTTCTTGGTTAAAACTCATGGGTTACCAAGAATGGTTCAAACATCCAACTCTCAAGAAAGAGTAATGAGGAGTAATGAAAAGGTACATGGGTTGGTGAAATATATTAAGTTTGTGCACCTACACAATGTACAATACTCCCTCGGTCTCAAATTAATAGTCCATCTTTCCATTTTGGGTTGTCTCAAAATTATTGTTCCCTTACAAATATAGTTGTGAGTAATGTAGCAAGTTTACCATATTGCCTCTAATGATACTAGAAGTTACAAACTTTATTCAAGGTTTTAATTAATTCCATAAGGGTAAAACTGTCATTATGCAAAAAAGTAAGAGATAGAATGCAGTAATGATTATGTTTTCTTAAACTGTGTGTTTTTTGTCGGGGGGCAATTAATTTGGGAAGGAGGGAGTAGTTCCTTGAGTCAACATCAAGTCATCAATACGTGCATTCTCTGAAAAAACAAAGTAAAAAAAAGGCGTGTCAAAAGAAAGAAACAGATGACAAAGAGAAAACAAAAACACAAAATTAAGAAATGAGACTAAAATATAGGTATTTCAACTTTTTACTCAACCCATCAACACAAAAACAATCTTCACTTTAGACAAAGTTAAAACGTATAGAGTTAAAAATGTACTACCACCACTTTTTTTGATAATCTTGTGATGTGGGGTAACAATTTAAGTTAGCATTTGACATTTGCAATGACTAGAGGGCTAAGAAAAACATCGTGAATTCAGAAAGTTTCAACAAAACTATGAGCTTATCTTACTATAACATATTCCTAAAAAGTTGCAACGAATTCAGAATAGATACACTATATTGCTAATATGAGTTCTCATATCAACAGCAAGTAAATCGATATCTAGTTTCCTAAAAAGTTGCAGCGAATTCACAAAAGATAAACTGCATTGCTAATATGAGTGCTTATACCTCGTTTAATATCAACAACAAGCAAATCGAAAACATCATGTATGAGGTGAAACCATTTATGAATAATTTTACAACTACATTGAAAGGTTGTGTATTTTCTGTGTCATAATAAGCTAGATAATGAGCCTACACATAATACAAAGATAAATATGCCTTTGGGCCATGAAGACTAATCCGCTAACATCCCCCCGCAGTTTGAGCGGGAGAGGAACGAACACTCAAGCTATCACGACTCATCAAATAAAGCCGTAAGTAGACCTTTGGTGAAGATATCCGCATACTGGTAACGAGAAGGCCATGAAGAACCCGTATGTGACCAGTGGTAACCAAGTCACAAACAAAGTGAATGTCAATCTCAATATGCTTCGTGCGCTGATGTTGCACGGGATTAGAAGAGAGATAAACAGCACTCACGTTATCACAATAAACAATAGTAGCTATAGATAGTGGTGTATGAAGCTCACGTAAAAGATTGTGCAACCAACAAGTCTCGGCCACTGCATTGGCAACACCCCGATACTCTGCCTCCGCACTAGATCGAGAAAGAGTAAACTGTCGTTTGGAAGACCAAGATAAAAGATTGTTGCCAAGAAACACACAATAGCCAAAAGTAGAGCGTCGTGTAGTGGGACATCCAGCCCAATCCGTATCTGAATAAGCAACTAAAGAGGATGTCGTAGATGAATAAAGCTGTAAACCAGAAGTCAATGTACCACGGACATACCGCAAGATCCGCTTGAGAGCAGAGAAATGAGGCTCTCGAGGATCATGCATAAAGAGACAAACCTGCTGAACGGCATAAGAGATGTCATGCCGTGTAAAGGTAAAATATTGTAGAGCCCCTGCAAGCCTGCGATATAGTGTAGGATCAGAATCAGGATCACCACCAGTAGCAAGCTTGGAATCTGTGTCAACAGGAGTACGACACGGATTACAAGTAAGCATACCAGCTCGCTCAAGTACCTTTGTGGCATACTTCTGTTGAGATAAAAACATCCCAGAAGTATTACTAGTCACGGAAACACCAAGAAAGTAATTAAGCGGGCCCAAATCAGTCATAAAAAATTCCGCATGAAGGGAAGCAATGATGCGCTGAAGCAAAGCTATAGAAGATGCAGTCAAAACAATATCATCAACATATAATAGCAAGTAGGCAGTATCGGACCCCTCTCTGTAAATAAAAAGTGACGAGTCACATTGACTGTGGAAAAAACCAACCCGAGCAGCATAGGTTGCAAATCGCTAAAATCAGGCCCGAGGGGCCTGTTTAAGCCCATAAAGTGATCGTTGTAAAAGGCAAACATGATCAGGATGCCGCGGATCTCAAAAACCAGGAGGTTGATGCATGTAGACAGTCTCAGATAACGATCCATAAAAAAAGGCATTCTTGACATCCAACTGATGAATTGGCCAATGTCGAGAAATAGCAAGACTGAGCACCGTACGAATAGTGGCCGGTTTAACAACCGGACTAAAAGTCTTATCCACGTCAATACCTGCAATTTGAGTGCTGCCATTCGTCACAAGGCGAGCCTTATAGCGATTAAGACTGCCATCTGCATTATGCTTGAGCCGAAAGAGCCACAAGGAACGAACAATGTTCGCGTCCGGTGGTCTAGAGACAAGAACCCAAGTATTATTTTTAATTAAAGCAAGACACAACTGTTGGTTTGGATTGAACCATCACTACCTTTCACTTATGCCTTTTCGGTATGTATATATATGGTCAAGTGTCTGTAAGATTATCAACAAGAAAAAATTGCAAGTATCAATCAATAGAAAGTATATTCATATATTACCTGTGTTCTTGTTAAATAAAAAGCAAGTTTTCAATCAACATTTGGTATCAAGAGCAAGAACGATTCCGGGAATCAAGTAAGTAAGGAAGAAAGAAGGAAGAAGATACCTGTTCGTTGAAGAGATCGGAATACACACGGTTTGTTGTAACCGGACTGAAGCAGTAACACACCTGTTTTTGAAGAATCAAGACTTGCACCCTTAATCGAATCATCAATTGATTCAAGTTATCCACAGAGGCCCAAAATTCTTAGACGGTTTCAAAGATCCCCAAATTCGCGAAACCCTAATTTCGCACAACATACATAAGGAATCCAGTGCTCAAAAGAGAACATAAATCGTAGAAGATAAAGACGGTTAAACCGACCATTTAATCGGCAGTTAACCACCAGAAGAAGAAGAAGAAGGATTGGTCCCTCAAAAGGGGGAGGGGGGGAGACACGTCTCCCTCAAAAGAAAGATGCCAACAGTATAGCATCACCAGACCCAAAACAAAAGACTCGGGTTATTTAACCCAACAGTCCCAAAAAAACCATTTAACCACCCTCCATTTTTTGATAAATATATATGTATATGATATATATTGTATAGATTTTTTTTAGAAAAGTTACTCCCTTTAGTTTTTATGTTGGTATCTTTTCAAGGCCCATAGATAAATATAGTAACCTAGTGTTTACACTGCTTATTATATTAAAGGATAATTTAAAGAGTAATTAATCTTACATTTTAGACTGAAAAATATAAACTAGCAAGTTTCGAGCATTTCTTAGACCTCAAATAAGCAATAGAACCCTGATTCCCAAACCAGCAAGAAAGTAGAATCATTAGGTTTTAATATCAGCAAGAAAGGATCAATTATTTTAATCAAAGCAAGAAAGAGCCAGATTAGCAAGTGGGTCTAGGAAAACACAATATTGATTAGCAAGTTGGTCAATATTAAGCAAGTTTAGCAAGAAAATCTGGTTAGCAAGTTGGCTAGTAATTAGTAAGAGTTTTGATCTTTTGATCAAACACAAGAGCAAGAAAACCAGAAACCATCTCGGTTCTGATTATAAGAAGTAAGCAAGTTAAAAGTAAGCAAGCAATGCGCATGTAAAGGTGACAAGCATGATAACACATCAAGCAGTGCATCAGTTCGAGAACAAGGAAATGTTTCACTACAATGTCCAAAATTGACCGAAACAAACTACACTACGTGGGCATTGTTGATGGAAACAATATTGAAGCATATGGTATTTGGGAAACGATAGTTGCAAAAGAAGGAGAAGCAACAAATGAGAAGAAGGAAAACACATCAAAGGCAATGATCTTCCAAACATTGCCACAAGATGTTTTAATGCAAGTTGCACAATACTCGACTGCAAAGGAAGTATGGGACTCGATCAAAGTCAAATATCTGGGAGCCGATCTTGTTCAAAAAGCACGACTACAAACCTTGAGAGTGAACTAAGACGTAAGATGATACAAACAAAAAGTAAGTGACTATAGAGGAAATGATAAGTATATCAATGGCCAAGTTTAAAGGACTTGGTGAAACTTTGGAAGATAAGGTACTAGTAAGGAAACTACTTAACTCTGTTCCTAAGAAGTTTTTACCGATCGTGGCAACTATTGAACAATATCAAGATCTAGACATAATGTCGTTTGAAGAAGCCGTTGGAAGATTAACATCTTTGAAGAAACAATCAAAAGTCAAGACACGCTAGAGGCAAATGATCAAGACAAGCTTCTGATGGCAAGTTCAAACAACCAAAGTCATGGTAAAGGGCGAGGTAAAAATTTCAACAAAGAAGCCAAGGAAAGCATGAAATGGAAGAATAGTCCAAATGGGCACGTTGGACAAGACCAATCAAGGAATTAAAGAACTAGACACTTTCAAATGTTATGAAAGGAGGTGACTTTGGGCGCACGTTTGGCGAGGGAATTACAAATGGACAAATACAATAAAGACAAGCAAGAAGAGTCTCATCTCATTTATGAAACTGACAATGAACCCACATTGCTGTGAAGTCAAGTGTAGCGTTCCGCAATCGAGCTTCGGTTTGTTGTCGTTATCGTACAACAAATAATTTTCTGAAATATGACTAAGGAAGCTTTGTTTAACCTCTACCATTTATTCAATATTATGCTCGAGGTTCACTGAATTGATCGCCTTCAAATTGTTGATCATCTGGACAAATCAAAGTGTGTCAAATAATGAAGTTAGTTTATTCTGAGTCAATATAGGAAAAATGTATATTTAAATAAATGCTAATTATCAAAACATGGAATGCTTAAACAACACCCATAGGGTGGTTGTTAGCAAATCCCAAGAAAGAAAAATCTTACTCATGCAGATACTATATATCGTGACAAGTTTTATGTATGAATCTCATAGATGAATATACATATATATATATACGTCTTTGTTCCGTGATCACTGACTTTGTTTACACGGATTGTGTGAATCTAATGTTACATATGTATAAATCTGTGTATTACATATTAGTGCAGATCCTAATTAACAATTGTTACATGAATTAATCAAACACTCAAACCTCCACATCAAAATCCAACTTCCCCAATCTAAGCTTTTCCTACAGCGATTTGAAAGCCAAAGTAAAGATGGTTGCCGGATTTATGGAAAGATATCCTCGAATGTATCTTCTTGATGTACTAATTTCTTTGCTACCTCCCAGCTAGTCTTAAAGGAATAAATAAAATTTGATATATAATTGATGATTAGCAGATGGAACTTAACAACGATTACTTATACAAAAACAATTAAAGAATTTTGTCGTGAATAACAAATTAGCAGGTGTCTAAAATCTAAATGGTGTTTAATGACATCGTATCTAATTAACATGATCTTTACACAGTCGTCCCATTTTTGAGAAACTAAATTTTATACATCAGTATGAGTTCCCCAATAGTTGTGTTGGAGCAGCCACTACACCAATACGACATGCAAGCTTCCTGGAACCAATACAAGGATTACCACCATTTCCCGTATTAGTGCAACCGTTCCCAGGTGGTCTCACCGAGCCTCGTGGTAGAGATGATGACAAAAGATTTTCTGTGTTCATCCAAACCTTTTCAAGCTCACCACCAAAGGGTCTAGCTACATTACACTCGAAACTCATGAATAACAAAACTAGTGATGCAACTATAGCTAAACTTTTGGTTTCTTGTCTCATGATGTACGTATCTTGTGTACCTTGGAACGTAAGAAACACGAAAATGATGAAAACGAGTTGTGTATAAGAGAGAAAAAGGTAAAATCTGTAGGGTTTTGATGAATGATCTGTATGAAGGATTCTGAGTTATTTATAAGGTATGCTGGTGACCAGATTGTTTAATTTTGACTTGAATATTTCTTGTTTCTTTAGGGTGGCTATGGTTGTAATATTCTGATTAAGGTTTTGAAGATTGAATATGGAATTTATTACGTAACAGTCAACATCAAATGGTTTGACTGACACAATATATCTGTCAATTTGTGACCATAAAGATATGTATTAAATATTAATGCATGGTGGGATTAATTTTATCTTGTATGCCAAGCATTTACGCGACATATACTACTCGGTGCCTTGACCCATATGGCAAGTTTTTATCGTATTTGTTCAAGCGTGCTCATAGTTCAACAAAAAGAAAAAGATAAGTATCTTTAGAGTGCTAGTACCATAACACTATTAACATCGCCACGTCAACGTCACATCAGCTTTAACATCATAACGCCAACACACCAAAATACCACTGTAATCATAACACAAATAACATCACCTTTTTGGGACACACTCTTATTTTTTCATAACACCCCCTAAACAAACAAAAATATTTCATTTATTAAACAATATTACACATTACAATGCTTAAAAAACACGCAATAAAAAAATTAAAAAAACACACGCCTCGACGACTAAATTTTTTCAACGTTAGACTTCGCATATTTGGCTTATTAAAGATACATGCGTTAAAAAATCTACAAATATACTAAGTTGTTCTTAGGCTTTATTACCAACATTTTACATTTTTAGTTTTCATGGGTCGGGTCTCAATACAATAAAAACATTTTTAGAATAGGTTTTCACTTTTCTTCATCACTCGCCTCCAACAGTTTCTTCATCTCTTTATGTGCTTCCAACAAGACCTGCAACAACAACAACAAAGTCCTCAAGGTCAACAAACATTTCTTATCTTTTTATCCTTTTAAATTTTTAGGGGGGTGTTTAGATTTTTTTTTAAAAACCACACCAACGCACGTTGGTGGCTCAACGCGGAGGCCAACGTCGTTGGCACACCAAAGCCACCGGTATCATAATGTCGGACAACGCCGTGCCACGTGGGCATAACGCCGGCTCCGGCGTTATGATACCTTACCCTCTTAGGGGTTCTTAGACATGGTCATCTTTGAATTTTTAAAATTTTTAAGGCTCTAAATGAAATTAAATAATGAGTTTTTTAAGAAAAAATGTTATATATAAAGTGTCATTATTTATAAGATATAA
>BQNB010151904.1:0-15842 GCA_026074375.1 Tanacetum coccineum | reverse complement strand
CATGTATACTACGTTGAAGGCCTAGGACATAATCTCTTTAGTGTCGGACAATTCTGTGACGGTGATCTAGAAGTTGCTTTTCGCTCAAAAACGTGCTACGTGCGAAATCTGGAAGGAGATGATTTGCTTACAGGAGATCGTGAATCAAATTTGTATACAATCTTCATTTCCGATATGGCTGCTTCTTCACCTGTTTATCTTATGTCCAAAGCCACTTCGACAAAGTCATGGTTATGGCACCACAGACTATCACACCTTAATTTCGGTACCATAAACGATCTCACCAAACATGACCTGGTTGATGGTATTCTGAAATTCAAATATGGAAAAGATCACCTATGTTCTATATGTGAGCGGGGAAAGTGCAAGAAAGCTTCTCATCCAACTAAGTTGGTTCCAAGTAATCATTCCAAGTTGGAATTGTTACACATGGATATATGCGGACCAATGCGGGTAGCATCAATCAACGGAAAGCGATACATTCTTTTGATCATGGATGATTATTCTCGATTAACATGGGTATATTTTCTTCCCACAAAAGATGAGACTCCAGAGATAATCAAGAATTTTATTGCTCGAGTTTAATTGAACTACAATGCCAAAGTTTGCAAGATTCGCACCGACAACGATACTGAATTTAAGAATGCAATTCTTAAAGCCCATTATGACAAGTTAGGCATTATGCAATAATTTTTGATTGCTCGTACGCCTCAACAAAATGGTGTTGTTGAACGACGTAATCGTACTCTTGTCGAGGCTGCACGCACAATGCTTATCTTTTCACGATTACCAGAATTTCTTTGGGCCGAGGCAATTTCCACCGCTTGCTTTACTCAAAATTGATCAATAATTCATACAAGGTACAACAAAACTCCATACAAACTTCTTTATGGCAGAAAACCAAATGTGGATTATTTTCATATGTTTGGTTCATTGTGTTATCCAACAAATGACCGAGATGATCTTGAAAAAATGAAACCTAAAGCAGACATTAGTATCTTCATTGGTTATTCAGAAACATCCAGAGGGTTTTGAATTTATAATCAACGCACCAAAAAGATTATGGAAACCATCCACCTCAAGTTTGACGAGCTTACAGCTATGGCTTCTGAACATGACAGTTTAGAACCTGATTTTCAACGATTCATCAATGATGATTCATCATCAGAATCAATGAATATTCCATCCAAGGAAGATTTGGATAATTTGTTTGGGCCAATTTTCAAAGAATACTTTGAGAAGAGGTCTTTTGACACGTCCATCAATTTCGCTGCACAACAAGTTCATAATCATGAAGACTCGACTTCGATATCTTCAACTGTTGTTGAAGAACACGAGGCTCCTCTCATTGTATCTACATACGAAGAACAAAATTCTCCAATTCCCTTGAATGAGGCTGATGAATCCAATCAAGAAGACTATGCAGATTTTGATGGCAATACAGTATTTTTTCCATATGATGTCCCAAACTTTGAGGAAGTTGAGTCATCTACAACAGCTCTAGATCCATTAAATAGGCATGAGTTCCACCAAGTACAACCCTCAACACATATCTGGACTAAAGATCATCCTTTAGAACAAGTAATTGGTGACCCATCCAAACTTGTGATGACTCGGCAACATCTTTAGCTGATTTTGAGGTATGCATGTATGCATTGACAGTTAGTACTCTCAACCAAAGACCATTAAAGAGCCTTGTTAGATCACATCACTGGATAGAATCACAAGCAAGATGAGTTGCTCAATTCGGAGACTAAGATGTTTGGGGAATAGTTCCTAGACAGATGGGAACAAGAATATAATTGCTATCAAATGGCTCTGGAAGAACAAAAGTGATGAAGAAAATATTGTTATTTGAAACAAATCTCATCTTGTTGCGAAGGATTACAAGCATGAAGAAGGCATCGATTTTGAGGAGTCCTTTGCTCTTATAACTCGTCTTGATAGCCGTCCGAATGTTCGTTGCTTTTGCTGCACATAAAACATTACAATATTTCAGATGGATGTCAAGACTGCATTTCTTAATGGTCCATTGAAAGAGGAAGTTTATGTTAGCCAACTTGATGGATTTGTCGATCCAGACTTTCCAGACCATCTATACAGGTTGAAGAAAGCTCTATACGGTCTCAAACAAGCTCCACGAGCATGGTATGACAAATTGTCTTCATTCCTAATTAAACACCATTTTACTAAAGGTATTGTTGACCCAAGTTTGTTTACATGACGTCACGGGGGAGACATTTTACTTATCCAAGTATATGTCGATGATATCGTTTTTGGGTTTACTAATCCAAAATTTTCAAAACGATTTGCAAATCTTATGAAAAATAACTTTGAAATGTCTATGATGGGTGAACTAAAGTTCTTTATTGGACTTCAAGTTCATCAATCACCCCGTGGCATATTCATTAGTCAGTCACAATATGCAATTAAGATTTTTAAAGAACATGAGTATGGTTGAATGTGTCTCGATGAGCAACCTCATGGCCACTGAGAGGCTGGATGCTGAATTTACAATGCACTTTACTGATCAAACAACTTTCATCGAATGATGGAGGGCTCATGTATCTGATTAGCCAGTCGCGCCCAGATATTGCCTTTGCCACCTTGTTTGCAGCTCATTATGATGCACATCAGGTCAAACAATCTCAAGAGGATTAAGCGGATCTTTTCTGGTACCTAAGACAGTCCTATAACATGGGCTTATGGTATCCGAAGGATTCCGAATTTGAACTAATTGCATATTCAGATGCAGACCATGCATGATGTAAAGACGATTGCAAAAGCATTTCAGGAGGCTTACAATTTTTAGGTTAAAAGCTCGTAAGTTAGAGTTCTAAAAAGCAAGATTGTACTGCGATGTCTACAGCTGAAGCTGAATATGTATCATTATCCGTGTGTTGTGTACAAGTCATATGGATGCGGACACAACTACTGGATTATGGATTCAAATACAACAAGATACCGATTTATATCGCTATCTCATGCAATCCGGTTCAACATACGCGTATAAAACACATAAACATCCGGTATCATTTTATTAAAGAACATGTTGAGAAGGGAATAGTGGAACTATACTTTGTCAGAACTGAATACCAACTTGAGGATCTATTTACTAAAGCTCTTCCCAAAGAATGCTTTGAGTACTTAGTGCATCGCATTGGTATGAGATGTATGACTCCAACACAGTTGGAAAGTCTGGCAAAGTTATCTTCTTGAAAAAGATCATACATCAAACTTGTAAATAAATTTTTCAAAAACAAAATAAAAATTGAAAAATGTAAAAACCCAAAAAGATTTTCTTGATGATTTTCAAAAACAAAAATCAAATAAAAAAATAAAAAAAATGTAAAAGGACAAAACATAACTTAATCAAAATCACATATCTTCTCATTATAATCAGATTCATGATTCAATATTTTTTACAATTGCTTTCATTATCGATACTGGATCATGATCTAAGGGGGGGTTATTTTGATAACAAATGTGTTCTTATTTTTAAAACATGTGTTTTTGTGATTCCCATTCACGTACATGACTTGCATTTTAAGTTCACATCGCTTTCAAAATCCAATAAAAACAACGATCTTTTGAATATTTGATAGATTTTAATAAAATGGTATATTTTCGAGGGGGGGGGGGTTCTTTATTTTTGGCAAATCTGGACTTTAAAAAAGGAAAATTTTTAAATATCGAACTAACTGTGCAAAGGGATCATACTCCAATGAGGAGTTTTTGAAATTTTTGGTAATAAAAAGGTTTTAAAAACCACAAGGGCCAAAACTGTCATTTTTCAAAACAAAATTCGGAAGGTAAAACCACAAGGACTGAAAGTGTCACTTTCCAAAATTCAAAATTCGGTCGGTATAAGTAGGAATTAAATTTCATTTCTTATTTTTTTCCTTATTCCGAAATTGATATCGAGAAAGAAGGAAATCAAAACTTTGATTTTGAGTTCATAACAACGATCACAACTTTCTTCTCTTCTCAAACGTAAGTATGTTAACGAATAACAGGTTTTGGATAGCGATTTTAATGGTGTTCTTGAGATCGAATTTAAATTCGATAAGTATTAGGGTTTCCGAATTTGGAGTTTTTGATTATTAATGATAGATTTAGGATTAATAATGTTATTAATGATGTTTGTGTGTAGTTAATTGCGATTTAAACTGATAAAACTCCAAAAATCTCAAATTCGACATATTGGTTAAAATTCAAAAGTCTTCATCAGTTGTCGAAATTGATATAATCTTGATTTTTTGACTAAATCTTGGACAAAATGGACTTAGTATGACATAAAAAGAATAAGAAGATCGAGTTTGTTGAAATAACTAGTACAAAATTCATTTTTGACAAGTCAGATTTGAAAAGGATTAAATTCGGAAGTCAAAAACTGAAAAAGTCAAAATTCGGAAGTCAAACTTGAAAAAGTCAACTTTCAATTTCGGAAGTGTCGAATTTGTTGCTAAACGCACAAAATTTTTGGGAGGCTTACTAGATTTAGTATCTGATAATGATAAATGTCTGAATGTGTTGTCTAAAATAACAAGATCGGTATCTCATGTGAAGTTGAATTCCAAACGTTTGTGAAAAAGGTACCACAAAAATTGAAAACAAGTGATCAAGTTTTGATGAATTTTATACTTTGTGTCAAATATGTTTATTCTCAATTGTTTAAGTGGTCTAAGTCATGTCCGGTTACGACCGTTTTCTGCATTTTGAAAGATGGGGACTGTGAGTGACTTAGTGACCATTTAGTTGTTGAATTAGATGTGTTTGTATACATGGTATAAGATTCATTACAAGAAGCAAAAATGAAGAATTTCAAAATAACTAGAGTCTGAAAATTCAATTCTCAATTGTTTAAGTGGTTTAAGTCATGTTCGGTTTCGACCATTTTCTGCAATGAACAAAATGAGGAGTGAGTGACATTCGGGTGATGAATTGGGTTTAACTGATTCTATGATTAAAAAACAACTGATTTTGTACAAATTTTTTTTAAAAAGTTCTCAAATTTCTGTATTGTGTCAAAAATGGTACTCTTTCACAAAAAGTTTTAAGAATTTGAATGATATCTCTTCAATTTCTCAAATACGAGTCTTATTCAAAACCCAGAGAGAATCTTATCATCTTGAAAGAGTATCATATCACAAGATTTCTGGTGAGGATATTTAACAGAAAGAAGAGAAAAAAAACCATACGCGAAAAAGAAATCTGACGTTTGAGTATTTTCTAATGGTCTTCTTTTTGTGTTCGAAAAAGAAAATGCAAGAACACAAAAAGAGAAAAAAAAATGCGAAAAAGCGGTATGGCATGTGCTAGGAAAAAAGCAGACGGATAAATGCAACTTGTAATCAAACTATCATACATATGTTAAAAAAGAATTGCCAAAACATATAAAACAGACAGAGCAGAAAGAGACAAAAATGTCATATCAATTGTTTGTTATCTAACATCTTATCATCAATCATTCAAAATTCATCATGGCACAACCACAAAGACAAGATGATGTTCACTAAGATGAATTATGTCCACCCAACAAATGATATGCTCCCATGGATGCCAACAAAAAGATGGATCTTGACAATCCATTGTGTCCAAACGAAAGCAAAATCTTGGCAAACATTCTTTAGAACCATCCACTCAGATTCAGAATTGTTGCTTCTTCATCAGTACCATGAATATACTTGGGGCAGTTCTTGCATACTTTGAAGAAAGATGGATCAAAGTATAGGCTCTCATTTATGCTTGACAGGAAAGAGCTCACTCTGACTCTTGATGATTTCAGGACAATATTCCAACTGCCTCAAGCCACAAACAACAATCATGAAAACTTTATTGTTGCACCAAAGTTCTCAAAGATGGTTCCATTATATATAAACGATCTTGGTTTTACACTAAAATTAAGATCACCATCCAACTTTAAGACAACCGGTCTCGTACAACCGTGGCATACATTGTGCAAGATGTTTTCAAGATGTCTGACAACACGAGTCATTGGTTTTGATCAACCTCCTTTGCAGATCATGCAGATGTTGTATTGCTTTGTCAATAATATACATGTTGACTATGCTGACTTGCTTTGGGAAGGACTACACTACTCACTCGAACATCCATACATCAATTAAATTTATCCAGATTCACAAAGCTTATAGTGAGTCACTACATGAATGCTTTCCATGAGATCTCGAGAAGTGCTCATGATAAGTATCATAATTTGGATGATGATATGATGGTTAAGAACATATTCAATTCAGGGAAGCAAAAGGATGGAGTTGGAATGAAAATTCTGAGTTGGATGATAACCGATGAGATGAAGCTTACAAAGAACTATCGGTTGTATGCTGCGGTGTTTGGGGTAGATGTTCCTACAACTCAGTCACAAACGATTGAGTCTACCCAGGGAACACATAGGACAAATAGCTCCCCTAGGTCACCTAACTCTGATACGAATGAAGGAGAATCAAGTGCTCCACGAAAGTCTACTGTTATTAAGCTTCATATTCCTCAAAGACGATCAACTCGACTTACACACCAACACCAATCCAAACTACTATTGGGGCTGATGACATAATATTACAAGATAAAATTCAACTAAGCCTTGCTGAGCAGAAAAGTCATGATGAGCATGAAGCAAAGCATAATGTACAGAAAGTTGAGGAGCTTGAGAAATTTGTTGAAAGAGCAGAGAATGTAGAAAATGTTGAGTTTGATAGTTCTACCCTTAGGCAAGATAATACTCAAAATGTTCCTGGCACTAGGTTAGAGCCCAGGAGTAATAAGGAAAGTCTGGAGGTGGAGATAACTGCTGCTGAACAACTTGTAAATGTTATTGAAGAGGAGGAAAAGGCAGCAGAGGATGATTATGAGTTGAGAATAAAGGGAAAAAGGGAAGCATGTAGAGGAGTCTAGGAGTACACCATCCCCCACAATAATCAGATCCCCTAGGACTCATTCTACTCTCATATCTTCGGATACTGAGAAACTCCAGGAATTGACGGTTATTGATCCACCACCTTCATCTTCAACACCATCATCATTTTCACCAAAATCCAAAATATCTGCTACAAACCGACTCTTATCCTTGTTCAAACCTAAGACTAAACGTTTCAAACGATACAAGAGCTTCTTTGATGAATTACAAGGATGCTATAGGTATTTGTTTGAGCATCTAAAGACAAGGTTCATCCCGAGAAATAATTTTAATGTGCTTGCTCAACATCTACAAGAAATCATGGAAGAGTTGTTTCCCTAAATGGTAGATGATCGAGTCAAGGAGCTTACAAAGTCACAAGCTCCAGTATATGTTGCACAGGGACTCATCATGGAAAGAAAACAGAGTCAATAGGATGTGGCAAAGATGATTGCAGATGCAATACAACAAGAACACGAGAATATTCAGGCAGAGATTTCTTCACAAATTACCAATGCTATCACTAACCATATTCCTTCTCAGGTTGATTCATCTGTTCAGAATTACATGTCAGGACATATTTTACATGTGCACCCGACTCAAGCTACTCCAGCTTCTACACATGAACAACAATACCAATTATATCTGACCATGAGAGACAATCCTTAGTTGTAACAGGATAACTTACCCATTTGGCTCGCACTCAAGTACAAGTTTGAAAGGCTTCATGTGTCCGATACTTTTTGTAGACCTTCTGCCGTTCGCCCAAGAGATCAGGACGATCCTCATGATGATGCTCATCTTGAGGGAGAGAATAGAGCAAAGAGGCAAAAGACGTTCTAAGGCCATAGTTAGACTTATGTGATTGAAGAATCTTCATTTGGTCAAGACTATGAAAGTGAACCAGGTCCATCAACTTCAGGTAATTAAGAACAATTAGATGACTTTGATTTTTGGATAGATTCTTATGTCACAGATGATGATGAGATTCTTATTGAGTAAGTATCACAAGAACTTGTGAATGAAATGTCACAAACTGTTGATGAAGCAAAACTACGCAAAGTTGTTAATGAAATGTTAAGACAACGATGCACTTCAGGAGAAGAGCATCAATACCCTATTGATAAGAAGCAAAATTTTTTGAAGAATGATATTGTGTGGGAAAGCAAAGATAAGAATATTAGTCTTAACATCCACAAAGGCCCCATTCCAGTTGTTTAAAGTTGTCAAAGAGATCCCAAAGCTCCTGCATTATCTATGGTTAATCAAGATCTTTTGTACCTAAAGAAAGGAAGCTCATGACCTGAGGAGTCTGTTAAGACCTCTTGGATCGTTTTTAAGACTCAGATTGTTTAGATCTAATATCTAGGATAAACAATAACAATGATAACAATTATGCAGCGGAAATATGAAAAGACAATTGTTATTGAACACGGTTTTTCATTCAAACGTTTCCTCTTTCCCCAAACACAATCTTAGGGCTACACCAACTAACTATCTAACTATGGTGTACACACACACACCTTTTACTATTCGACTCTCATCAGTCGACTCTGCTATTTGTAAAACCTATGTCTATGATCTCTTTTATATAAGGAGAGATCATGGACTTACAAAGGAAGTTAAATTAATATTGATAAGGAAACTATTTAATACTAATTAATTAATTGCCTTATATGATAAGGAAACTAGTATAAATAATTAAATACTTCTTATTTAATCTTGTCTAAACTTTGACCAAATCGTCCCTAATTCCCCCAAATGTAGATTCTGATCTGCTAGATTTAGTCCTTATGTTTCATTATATTAATTTATTTTGTCTCATCAAATCTAGAGAATCCCACAAATCTTCCCTATATGATTTGACAAAACGAACAAAGTCGTTTTTGTACGAAACTTCATTATAAAGCCAAGTTCCTCTGAAGTTGAGATGTAATCATCTCCCTGAATGAAACAATACTTCCTTGTAAACTGCTAACTGCTTTCCCCTGTTATACTTAGTCTTCCCTTTTAAGATTAAACTCCTCCATGCGATGCCACCACCACAGGAATCTCTATAAGTGCTCTTCATATAATCATCTTCCCGTTTTGTCTTCATTCAATAGGGGTGTATGCAACTTTAATCTTTACAACCACACATCATATACTAAGGACTTTTTAATCCAGCTTCCATGACTCAAATTACCTCGCCATGAAGGTTTCAACATAAAATAATGAACTCAAGCAAGTAGAAAGGGTAATAGCAGTATTAACAATGACTAGCCAGTAGTATTGACCTTCCTCAAGTGTGCATGTAGAGGTTAAACTTTTTAACAAATATGCTGCCCGAAACCAATATGTTTCCACTCTTGAAGCTCGAACTTTGTTAGGTCTTATGTAATGATCACTGATGAAGAAAACTAAGTATAACGAATTTGATGAAGAAGTAGAATATCCCAAACTTGTGTCTTATATCTTGTACTATCACGTGACTCCAAACTCATACTGAGACCAAAAAGTATAAGTAGACCGGGGCCAAAACTCTTGACAAAATTCCTTCATCTGCTATTGAGACACATACTAAAGTGATAGCAAATGTGAGCATTGAGCACCATTAGAAAAATCACACACCTTTGCTAGATTCGTCAAGTCTTCGTCACATCGTTTCTAGGCACGAACAAGTTATCTTTAAAGTGTAACACCCACTTTAAGATATGATAAGAACACGCATCTGAAAAACTCAACTACAACATCAAATAAGTGATAATCAATCGTCTTCGTAATCACATCTTCAATAAATCCAAAAATAATATCCTTAAATCGTTTAAGAATAAACTGAAAGAAATTCAGTTCTATCCGAGATTCAAACGTGTGTGTCATCCGATATCGATCAAAGCTAGCAGTACAAACAATAAACCAGCAGTACAAACTTTCAACGAGCAGTACTAACCTTTAACTGGCAGTATAAACTTTTTGAGCCCAATACTAGCAGTACTAACAATCAAGTAGCAGTATTAACTTACTCCTTATGGCAGTACTAACAAACACAAATCAGTAACATCATAAAGATACCTTGGCAGTATAAATGAATTTTCAAACTTCGTTTTCCTAAACTACCATATACCACAATATTCATCCATTGACTCAATCAAACATTCCTTTTCAAGTCACTTTATGGCCTGCTCCATAAAATCCAAAGCTGGCAGTATTAACAATGATGCCTAGCAGTAGTATCGTCCATATTAATGCTAGCAGTATTAACATAAATATCATGAAGCAAACTAGCAGTATTAATTCCATATGACCACTACTGGCAGTACAAACACACGAACCACCCCTGGCAGCATAAAGAAGGCATTAGCAGTACTAACTATGTTCCAGCAGTATTAACCTTTTATGGGAAAAAACAAGATCCTTTAAATTTAGAATTACAACATACCTGCTATTTCTTGATGTTATTAACACCCAAACGCCATAACTGTCTGCTCCTTTATGATTTGCGTCCTTTGAATCGATTCAGACCCTTATTAGGGTTTTGTAAACCCTTAAAACTAAATTAAGGTTTAGTCGTGTATGCAAACGAACCTTAACTTCTTCTTGAAAATCCTCAGAACGTATGTCTTGTATTCGCACCATACTGCTATCAAGCCTTAGCAGTTGTAACCTCAAAAGAAGATATGAACGACATCAGCAACAATATTAACAATACCAAGGATACCCTTTTTTTAAGTATCCAGACAACACCTTTTAGCGACACTTTTTCTGTCACTAAACTGTCACTAATTCATCATTCTCACCAACTGCTAATGAGTCTTTTCATAGAATAAGTTCCAAAGAACGCTTGAATTATGTAACCAATCAGCAACCATCTTTTTGTCACGAACCAATCAAAAACAATTTTAAACAAACTTCCTGTTATATCGAATTAGGGTTGCTGAAAAACCATAATATCACCAAATTCGACATGATAACCAAGACAGAAAATTTATATCTCTTTTCCTTCATAGATGCGACACCAAAACACCTTGTAGATCCTAGATCACGAGCCACCAGGCTCTGATACCAATTGTTAAGATCATTTTAAGCTCAGATTGGTTAGATCTTTATATATAGGATTGACAATAACAATGAAAACAATATGCACAACGGAATTAAATGGTGAACATCATTATTGTTAAACAATGTTTTATATTCAAACATTTCCCTCTTACCCCAAACACAAATTTGGGGCTACACCAACTAACTATTTAACTATGGTGTACACACACACACCTTTTACTATTCGACTCTCATTAGTCGACTCTGCTATATCTAAAACCTATGTCTATGATCTCTTTATATAGGGAGAGATCATGACTTACAAAAGGAAGAAAATCAATATAATAAGGAAACTAATTAAATTAATTTAAATACTTTCTTATCTTTATTTTGTAAATCTTTGACCAAATCTTCATAATTCTCCACCAGCTTGTAGAAATTTGATATGCTAGATTTAGTCCTTATGTTTCATTCTTTTATTTATTTTGTCTCATCAAATCAAGAATCCCAACATACACTGCCCGTTAAAGTGTTGTTTTTGGTTAAGTTGACAAAATATAAATTTAAAACTTAAACTTTCATAAATAAACACCACACAACGACACATCACAAACCATGCGAGAATTAGGATGCTCCTGAATTTCATGAATTTTTTGAAATTAATGAATTGAAAGCTCAGTTACAAGCGAAAAACACAACAATAAGTAACTTGAAGAAACACATTGAAAATTTAAAAGGAAAAAGTGTGACTGATTGTACTGAATCTGTAAACTATTCTTAAGTGATTGCCCAAGGGATGTTTAAGTTAGACTTGCAACTACTTTCCTCTAAACTTAAGAAAAATAGGGAAGCACATGTAGATTACCTTAAACAGACAAAGGAACATGCTGACACACTCCGTGAAATTGTAGAGCAGTAAAACGCTTCCCTCAAGTGATGCATGTAGATGGTCAAGTATAATAACATAATCTCCCCTTAAACGTATACGTGCCATCCTCTTGAAATCTTGAGAACTCATACATAGGACCAAATCATCCTTCAGTGCGTAAGAAGACATTATTAAACGATCTTTGAATCATGCATAAGTCCTTGTAGACACAAAAAGTAACATCCGACAATAAATTTATGTAAATATATTTATGTTCATTGGCCAACGCCACCATCACAGTGAGCATTGTTGGCATCAACGAGAAACCAGTCATTGTGGTAAAAATCAAAGCATGAACAGTATCGTATCATACTCCAACCAAATCTGTAAAAGAAGCGTGCACAACCAATCAAGAATCATATCATGAACTGAATACATCAAAACGAGACACATACACATCATCATTGTCAAGAAACCAAAAGGGCGTCACTAGACCTATATCGAACGAGATGCTAGCAGAAAAACCATAAGCAGACCAGTAGGAACCACAAAGCCTACCAGCAGGAACTACCAGCAGGAACCATGAACTACCAGCAGGAACCATAAGCTTACCAGTAGGAATTAGGAAAAGCTAGCAGTAGGAACATCTAAACCTGCTGTAAACCAATCCATATGCTTCGAGGTTAGGGTTTGAGAAGAAACCCTGCTGCCTTCACTTCTGTCTGACTGCTGCCATCTTTAAACGAATTAGGGTTTCTTTAAGAACCCTAATTGGCAAATATGCCTTTTGATAAAACAAAATAAAATTATACATGAAAACCTTATTAACCCTAGATCAAGAGCCACGAGGCTCTGATACCAAATGTGGAATCCAGGAATCTGGACTCAACTAGGGTATGAATAACATTGATTGATTAAGCACAGCGGAATATAAAATAAGAACACAATCAACATTACTAATAAGGTTTTCTTTATTCAAACATGATAAAGAAACTACTAACTACTACTACTACAAACAAAACGCTCTATGATGCGTATCTTAGACTCTCATTGGAGAAGTCTAACAATGCTGGATACCTGTAAACCTAGACGCCTACACTCTTTTAAAAATAGAAGGGAGGTTTACAAGAACCCTAGCTTACTAACAAGCTAACTAACAATATACATACTAGGTCCTTATTGTTTCAAAAGGAAACAATAATGCAATTATGAAACAAATTAATGAACATATAATCTTCACAATTAATGTTTTTAAACTAATCTAATACTTCAACATTAATGTTTGATTTGTTGTAATGTCTCACTCAATCCATTAATTCTTTGGTCTTGTTTCCTTTTGTTTCATCTTTCTTCATATCTGCTTGTGGGTTTTGTAATCATCAAATCTGTAATTCCTAACACAAGGAATCAAAGATCTTTGAGGCTAAAACAAACTAAACCCTAGGCATCTACATTGTGTAGAACACGCCTATCACACACACTTTACTAGTGTTTACATCTTTGACACACACAAAACTATACGACCTATATCTCTTTATATAATAGAGATATTAGGTTTACAAAGGATAAGTTAGTTAGAAACACAAATCTTCCTAACTTTTACAATATATTATTCTAGAAATCTTCTGTAATCTTCATCTTTTGAAGACTTCATCCTTTGTCTTTTAAGTCATTCATCTTCATTATGTTTTGTCTTATTCAACTCAAATAAAATTCCTCAAGCAACCCAAAAAAAAAAAAAAAATTTTAGAAAGACGTTTAATAAGTTTACCTTACGAACAATACATGATATCAAAAAAGTAAAATGACCCATTATCAAAACACTAAATAACAATGAAATAAATATCAGTCGAAAAAGTAGGTAGAAGAAGGGCTCGTCACCGCAACTGGGGCCCGTAGACAAACTCCTCCCGCGCATGCGTTTCCACACAAACCACCCACCAAGTCACGGCGGGAGTTGAAGGCGGATCGTGAATCTACTCACCAACGTTGAGTTAGAAAAAAATCGACGACCCATATCGTTATTAATCCGTTGTAATAATTTAAAAAGAAATTCCACTACCCCCATTTTTCTATAAAACCTATTAACTCACCAATTTTAACACATTTATCATATTCATTACTTAAACACAAACATAAATGAATCCATTATCATTTAATTATGACATGGAAATCCGTAAACTTTATGTTCTCCCGAGCAGAAAGAAGAAGGAGAAGAAGTTGTTAGCCGTAGGGTGAATTTCTTAGAAGAGCGATGATGTTTATTAGGAATAGACGACAATAAATGAATCGAACCGACAAGAACTCTCATATACGTGATGATTATGGTTGCTCATGACTGTTTTAGTCGCCGTCTTATATTTAGCGAGAACTCCGATGTACAATGCATTAAATTTCGAAAGACGTTTGAGTGGCATCGCCCTCATTTTCACCTGGATAGATTGCTTGAGTAACTATTCATTCTCATACTTTCATGATAGCATAGACAGTACGAAAAAAAAGCATTTCCCATGTTTTAAAGTCAGCTCTACAATTCGTTAATTGACATATGACATTAATGTTGATGTTCTAGATGAATATAAGCAACATTAGTGAGAAAGTTCACTGATATATTCTCTTGATCTTGATCATATATTTTGAAGTTCCTGTTATGGAAATATTTGGTGAGGGTATTTGAGGAAACTCACGTTGACTGATGTTGTAAAACTTTATCGGCATCGCGAAGAAAAGCACGGGATTCTGAGGAGGCGAAGATGTTAGGAAGCCTTGATTGTACGGATTGGGAGTGGTTTGGTTGTCCGTACGCCTTTAAAGGGAAATATGTTAGACGTGATCATGGTTCGAATCCGTTCATTTTGCTGGAAGCTGTTGCGTCGTAAGACGTATGGATATGACATGCTTTCTTTGGTGTTGCTGGGTCGAACAACGACATCAACGTTTTATATCAATCCCCTTAAATTAAACGATCTTAAAACCGGACGAGCACCAGAGATTCCTTTTGTAGCTAACGCATAACTTACTCATGGGGATACTATCTTGTTGACAGTATATATCCGGAATTGGCGATAGTCGTTAAGACGATTTCAGAACCAACTAATGATGACAAAAAGCGAATTTTGTATAAGCTAAACCAGGAATCCGCAAGGAAAGATGTGCAACGAGCGTTTGGGGTTCTAAAGAAGAAATGAGTCATACTAGCCAATCTCGCACGAGCGCTGAAAAAAGAAAGAATAATGAATATGGTGTACACATGCATCATATTACATAATATGATTAGAAAATTCAAAGGAGTTGCAATATCTCCCAAATGGTTCTCGGAGGAAGGACATCAATCGGACGACCTTGAACGTTCCGATGAAGAAGTGCGACTAGTTATGAGGCACATCAGATCGGCACAAGCGCATCAAAACCTTCGAGCCGATTTGGTCGAACACTTGTCTTGTAATGTTTAATTTTAGCTTTAATTGTGATAATTTTAATATTCGAAGTCTATGTAATGTTTTTAATTTATAAATAAAAGTTTTTAATTTAGTACGTCTTACGTTTTTATTAAATTCGTACGTTTATGTTTTTAGCTTATGAATAAAAGTATTTAAATAAAAAGATAGTGACGAACGATGAGTTGCAAAGTTGTCACTACGGTTGAATGGTGAGTTATAATGAGTTAAGTGAGAAGAGAGAGAAAGCTGATGTGGCGCTGAGGTGGATGGTGAGTTTTGGAGAACCACTCCATCTAGCCTTAAGGATATGTACATGCTTTATGAACGTTAGTCTGAGGGTATATGAGTAATTTTAAAACAAAACGTTGAAGCATTTGTTTTGAACGCCTCTTTAGCAAGCATTTCAAATGGAAGTAGTTGCATAAAATCCAAAATCTAGTTGCTTTATTAGCAAACAAGCTTTTCAACCAAATCACTTGCCACTAACAGTTCCAAAACGCTTGTTGCCAAAATTCTACAACCGGTCGACCAAAACAAACTAAAACACTACAAGTAGTACGATTTGGGAAATCTACCGATTGAAAAAAAAAACCCATCATCAAAG
>BQNB010151903.1:0-15842 GCA_026074375.1 Tanacetum coccineum | reverse complement strand
ATAAAACAAGACAACCTCCTACAAGAATGTTATCGGTCGTACAAGAATGTCAACATAGAAGATCAAGTCCTTCACATCCTTAAAGGAAGAACTTAAAGAAGACATCAACGGTGGATGAGTTTGAAGAAAGAGACCTCAACATTGGGGGAGATTGTTAGCCTTAATTTTATTAAGTCAAACAAGAATGTCATCGGTCTTATAAAGTCAAAGCCCAAGTTTAGCCAAGCCCGACCCATTAAGAAAGCCCATGTGCCAACTAGTAGGCTAGGGTATAAAAGGAACCCTCTCCACACATAGAGAGGGTGTTGGTTACATTTGTTTCATTTTGTAATCCTCCAATTCTTTCTCTAATCTAATCTTTCCTTCTTGTTTCTCTCTCTACTTTCTCTCTCTAAATTTCTAGCTTATTGCTTATTGGTGTCACTTATTGTTGTGTTTAGATAATAATATTTGGAATAATAGAGTCCAACTGCTGCTATTAATAACCAGAGAGCCCCATGGGCAAATCAAAGGGATGTCACTTGCTTTGAGTGTGGAGCTCAAGACTATTTCAAGAGGGAATGCCCTAAGTTGAAAAATAACAGCCGTGGAAACCAAGCTGGGAATGGTGGAGCAACTGCAAGGGCTTATGCAGTGGGAAATATATAAATATTATGCAGTGGGAAAAACCCGGATGCCAATGTCGTTATGGGTACGTTCCTCCTTAACAACCGCTATGCTTCTATCTTGTTTGATACTGGTGCCGATAGGAGTTTTGTGTCTACTGCATTTAGTTCCCTAATTGATATCGTTCCAACTACATTAGACTATGATTATGATGTCGAACTAGCCGACGAGAAAATAATTAGAGTTAATACTATCATACGAGGTTGCACTTTAAACTTCTTAAATCATCCATTCAACATCGATTTAATGCCCGTAGAACTTGGTAGTTTTGATGTCATTATTAGTATGGATTGGTTAGTAAAGTGTCATGCCGTAATCGTCTGTGATGAGAAGATCGTTCGTATTCCCTTTGGAAATGAGATCTTAATTGTTCGTGGTGACGGAAGCAACGTGCATGAGTCTTGATTAAACGTCATCTTGTGCACCAAAATTCAAAAGTATTTGTTGGAAGGATGTCATGTCTTTTTGGCACATGTTACCGCAAAGAAGGTTGAAGACAAGTCGGAGGAGAAGCGACTTGAAGATGTACCTAATGTTCGAGATTTCCCCGAAGTATTTCTCGAGGACTTACCGGGTATTCCACCAACCTGACAAGTGGAATTTCAAATCGATTTGATACATGGTGTTGCACCTATAGCACGGGCGCCTTATCGATTAGCTCCGTCTGGGATGAAAGAATTGTCGGATCAACTGCAGGAACTTTCCGATAAAGGCTTTATAAGACCCAGTTCCTCACCTTGGGGAGCTCTGATCTTGTTTGTCAAGAAGAAGGATGGATCATTCCGGATGTGCATCGATTACCGGGAATTAAATAAGCTAACGGTGAAGAACCGTTATCCGCTTCCAAGAATTGACGATTTATTCGATCAACTTCAAGGGTCGAGTGTCTACTTGAAGATCGACTTGAGGTCGTGTTATAATCAGCTAAGAGTTCGTGAAGAAGACATCCCGAAGACTGCTTTCAGAACTCGTTAAGGCCATTATGAATTTCAAGTTATGTCGTTTGGTTTGACTAACGCACCGACTGTATTTATGGACCTCATGAATCGGGTGTGCAAGCCATATGTGGATAAATTTATGATTGTCTTCATTGACGACATTCTGATCTACTCAAAGATCAAGAAAGAGCATGAAGAGCATCTTAAGTTAATCTTAGAGTTGCTTAAGAAGGAGAAGTTGTATGTAAAATTTTCTAAGTGAGAATTTTTGATTCCCAATGTACAGTTCCTCGGTCACGTGATTGACAGTAAGGACATTCACGTGGATCCCGCCAAGATTGAGTCTATTAAAGATTGGGCATCTCCTAAGACTGCAACGGAGATTCGCCAAGTTTTAGGTCTGGCCAGTTATTATTGAAGATTCATTGAAGGATTTTCCAAGATTGCCAAATCAATGACCAAGCTAACTTAGAAGAAGGTCAAGTTTGATTAGGGTGACAAACAATAAGCCATTTTTTAGTTATTAAAGCAGAAACTGTGCAGTGCACATATCTTGGCTTTGCCTGAAGGAGTTGAGAACTTTATTGTTTATTGTGAGGCTTCGCATAAAGGATTAGGTGTTGTGTTGATGCAAAATGAGAAGGTGATTGCTTATGCATCACGACAACTAAAAATTCATGAGAAGAATTATACAACTCGCGACTTGGAGTTAGGAGCAGTAGTGTTCGCTCTAACGATTTGGAGACACTATTTGTACGGAACAAAGTGTACCATATTCACAGATCACAAAATTTTACAACATATCCTTGGTCAGAATGAGTTAAACATGAAGCAACGTCGTTGGTTGGAGTTGCTCAGTGATTACGATTGTGAAATTTGTTATCACCCGAGGAAAGTAAATGTAGTGGCTGACGCTTTAAGCAGGAAAGAATGAATTAAGCCATTACGTGTTCGAGCCTTAGTTATGACTATTGGTTTGGATCTTCCCAAGCAATTTTTGGAAGCTCAGACTGAGGCAAGAAAACCAAAAAACCTCAAGGATGAAGATGTGGGAGGTATGCTGGTTAAAACTTCAAGGGAATCAGAAAATCCTAAGAAAGAAAAGTTGGAACCGCGTGCTGACAGAACACTAAGTTTGAATAGCAGAAGTTGGTTGCTGTACTATGGTGATCTAAGGACTTTGATTATGCATGAGTCCCACAAGTCAAAATATTATGTTCATCCTGGTTCCAACAAGATGTACCAAAACAAGAAGAAATTATACTGGTGGCTCAACATGAAAGCCGAAGTGTTTGACATGCCTAAAGGTCAAAGTTGAACACCAAAAACCATCTGGTTAGTTGGTGCAACCTGAGATTCCTCAGTGGAAGTGGGATAATATCACCATGAATTTTTATCACCAAACTCCCAAAGACGTCAAGTGGTTATGATACCATTTGGGTGATTGTGGACCGTCTTTCTAAGTCTGCACACTTTTTGCCGATGAGGGAAAATGACCCGATGGAGAAATTGACAAGACTGTACATGAAAGAAGTAGTCACGAGACATGGAATACCAGTCTCAATCATTTGTGACCGTGACGGTAGATTTACGTAAAATTTCTGGAAGTCATTTCAAAAGGCGTTGGGTACTCGTTTGGATATGAGTACTGCTTACCATCTGCAGACCGATGGACAGAGCGAAAGAACCATTCAGACACTAGAAGATATGTTACGCGCTTGCGTGGTAGACTTTGGAAATGGTTGGGATAGACACTTACCACTAATTGAGTTCTCATACAACAATATTTATCATACGAGCATTAAAGCCGCACCATTTAAGGCGCTTTATGGTCGTAAGTGTCGCTTACCTATTTGTTGGGCCGAGGTCGGAGATACTCAACTCACCGGTCCAGAAATCATTCATGAGACAACCGAGAAAATCATTCAAATCAAACAAAGAATTCAAGCCGCTCATGATCGCCAAAAGTTTTACGCTGATGTGAGGCATAAGCCTTTAGAATTTCAAGTGGCAGATAAGGTTATGTTAAAAGTTTTGCCTTGGAAAGAGGTTATCCGTTTTGGCAAACGGGGAAAGTTGAACCTAAGGTATATTGGCCCTTTCAAGGTGTTGGCAAAAGTGGGAACCATTGCTTACAGACTCGAACTTCCTCAACAATTAAGCAGGGTTCATAGCACATTTCATGTGTCCAATCTAAAGAAGTGTTTATCCGACGAGCCGTTGGTAATTCTGTTGGATGAAATACACATTGACGATAAGCTTCACTTTGTTGAAGAACTAGTAGAGATTATGGATGGTGAAGTCAAGTGGTTGAAGCAAAGCCGTATTCTAATCGTCAAGGTTCGATGGAACTCTAGGAGAGGTCCTAAGTTCACATGGGAACGTGAAGATCAATTCCGAAAGAAGTATATGCATCTCTTCACAAAAACCGCGCCCTCAACAAGTGCCGTATCTTGAGCCTTGTGGACAAGGCTCCATTAATGGGGGAAGACTGTAACAATCCGTTATTTCAAGTCATTTTATGACTCAATTCTTGCCATTATTTATTTTTAGGGTTTTACGCGGTTGCTTTTAATTTTCATCGTTTAGTTAAATCGCGTAAACTAAAAATCAACATTCAACGTAAACGGACATCAAACAAGTAAAAGTTTACGTCAAGCAAGTGTTATATAATTATTACGAGGATAATTTATAACTTTCATATTTTAATTTTATTGGTTACGTAAAACGTTTACGTTTCGCAATAAAATACATTTAGGCATACACGGAATCACCTATACCTATCTATACTCAAACAAATACCCACTATTATACCCAATATCCAAAATTAAATCATTTTTCACTCCTATAAACACTATGGCCGAATATACTAGTAATGACCACAAGAATTAAATCCTTAAATCCCCACTAGTGTCTTATTTTCTAGTTACTAACTTACAACAAGTACAACATTGAACCAAGTCTCCATAAATTGGCAAATCAAGTGTCCTCCCCCTTCTTTGACCATCCCCCCCTCCTAAGGAGAAAGAGAGGTCTTACAAGTTTATACTCTAAATCATTTCTTAACTCATGGTATTGTTAATGGTTTTCTTAATACCTCTAGCTATAAAAGGAAAGTCCTAGTTAGTTATAACACACTTTCCATTCATGCAAGTAAACTTATCAATTTTTCTCTCTTCTTTTCTCACATAAACCCACGACTCATAAATTATATTTAGGGTTTCCATAGTTTCAGTGTAAAACAATGTAAAACAATGCATGTTTCTCACCCTGAGAATTGTAAATCATTGGAATCTTATAAAAATAGGGCTATGAACTCACCTTAAGTGAATGGATTGATTATATAAATCAAATATGTAAATCGCCTCTAGAAATCCGAATGCTACCTAATTAATTATAGGTTGTATGCGTATAATGTATTTAATATAAATACAACGTCATAAGTTATGGTGTTACATCACCATCTACTAGTTTTTGTTTAATTTATAAAATTTGAAACCTTATTTAAATCGTACTTGTTAAATAATTGTTTAAGTATTTATATACGTAAGGAAAATATTATTATTGTCTGACAATTGATTATTTGTCAATAATACTTGATTTAATATTTTTATTGATTATATAATGATATGGTATATATAGTTTAATTGTTTTATAAAATAATATTTATAAAGTTAAAAACATATATAATTATTATGTAAGTAATATGACATTATTTCTTAAGGTTTTTATAGCCCAAACAGACCCGAAAACACTCATAAATCACTTTTTACATTTTTAACAGATTGTTACATTCAAATAAAAATCACAGAAAATTATTTATAAAAAATAATTAGTTTTATAATTTCTATTTATCTGAAATCTTTAAAAACTCATAACTTACTCATTTTAACTCCGTTTCGGGTGTTCTTTATATGTATGGAATCGTGACGAGATAAACTATGCAAATAAATTACTCACAGATTTTATAAAAATCTATGTCAAAACAGTAATTTCAAAACAGTTTATAAATTTATTTTTATAACTTTAAATCTTACGAAAATCGTATCTCCTTCGTTATAGCTTTGTTTTTCGAGTTTCTTATATGCTTGGAATCCTCATAACATGTACTATCATCATAAAATATCCATATATTTTTATCAGGCCTGAAACAGTGCCAGTTTTTATAAAACTACTTTTATAAAAACACTTTTATATACTTAATTATTGTAATCTTGTAATGTCATAACTTCTTCGTTATAGCTTCGTTTTCCGAGTTCTTTGTATGTTTGGATTCCTTATGAAATGTACTATTTTAATAAAATGCTTCCAAAATTTATAAAATTTTGAATGTTAGCAGAATAATTAAAACAGCCCGTATATATTTATAATTTATAAACTAGTTTTATAAATTATTACTTGATTAAATTTGTACAAGTCTTCTAAATTAATTTATACCACAAGTCTTGCATATTTTAGGTCCTCAAGATCATGTCCATCATTCTTGTCCAAGTACAAAGTTCTCATAATTTATTTGTGTATAAACTTTAATAATAAATTTTAACAAATAAATTTCTCAACTAAATCTATAAATTAGCCAACACTTATATAAAGTATTTTCTTGAATTTTAAACATCATTTCACCATAGTTACATATATATACGAATTATGCTCATGCTCATAATATTTTATAAACTCATAAAATAAACCCTAAGTGGTGATTAACAAATATATCATGATATAAAATATGAAATTGAATAATTAGAAAGATTAGAGTTTATGCTTAAACCTCAATGAAGATGTATGGAGATGTATGAAGATGATACACAAATCAACTACAAGTATTTACCCCTAAATACTTCTAAGAAAACCCTAATTTCTTCTTGATATAAACCCATGTATAATCAACACCCAAACTTCTAAACCACATTGATATACCTTAGATAGTATACCTAAGAACATTTATATGCTTAATGCCTTGCTAGAAATCAAACTATAGAAACCCTAAATATAATTTATGAGCCGTGGGTTTATGTGAGAAAATAAGAGAGAAAATTTGATGAGTTTACTTGCATGAAATGGAAAGTGTGTTATAACTAACTAGGACTTGCCTTTTATAGCTAGAGGTATTAAGAAAACCATTAACAATACCATGAGTTAAGAAATGATTTAGAGTACAAACTTGTAAGACCTCTCTTCCTCCTTAGGAGGGGGGATGGTCAAAGAGGGGGGAGGACACTTGATTTGCCAATTTATGGAGACTTAGGTCAATGTTGTACTGTTGTAAGTTAGTAACTAGAAAATAAGATACGTGTGGGGATTTAAGGATTTAATTCTTGTGTTCATTACGAGTATATCCGGCCATAGTGTTTATAGGAGTGAAAAATGATTTAAATTTGGGTATTGGGTATAATAGTGGGTATTTGTTTGAGTATAGATAGGTATAGGTGCTTCCGTGTATGCCTAAATGTATTTTATTGCGAAACGTAAACGTTTTACGTAACCAATAAAAATAAAATATGAAAAGTTATAAATTATCCTCGTAATAATTATATAACACTTGCTTGACGTAAACTTTTACTTGTTTGATGTCCGTTTACGTTGAATGTTGATTTTTAGTTTACACGATTTAATTAAATGATGAAAATTAAAAGCAACCGCGTAAAACCCTAAAAATAAATAATGGCAAGAATTGAGTCGTAAAATGACCTGAAATAACAGATTGTTACAGTCTTTCCCCCATTAAAGGAGTCTTGTCCGCAAGGCTCAAGATGCGGTACTTATCGAGGGTGCGGTTTTTGTGAAGAGACGCGGATACTTCTTTCGGAATTGATCTTCACGTTCCCATGTGAACTTAGGACCTCTCCTAGAGTTCCATCGAACCTTGACGATCAGAATACGGCTTTGCTTCAACCGCTTGACTTCACGATCCATAATCTTCACTAGTTCTTCAACAAAGTGAAGCTTATAATAAACTTATATTTGGCTCATAATAAACTTATATAAGCCCACAAGTCTCAAAATAAGCCGAAAAATTAGGGCTTATGAAATATAACCCTAAATGGGCTTATGTTTCATAAGCCGAAACAAACACCCCCTTATACTAGATCATATTTATATTTTTATTGAAGCTTAAACCTTGTGCTCTTACCAAAATAGAATGTAAATAGTTTATGACCACAAAACTTTTTTTGTATAGTGTAAGTAAATAAAACTTTGTTTATTACAAATGTATTTTCAACTAAAATTAGATTCGATAACAAAAATATAAAGCACAATGTTATATATTCTTGTTTTGTTTGTTGTGTCTGAAAATACAAATATCTTTCAAACAAAAAATTTACTCCTTTGACAACACAAAAGTGGACATTTGAGAGTTGTATACCATCACTCCTCCATAAACCCTCTTATTTTTTGTCTTTTTGTATATCACAATGTATCTCATGATTTAAATAAAAAAATCAAAGTTTTAGATCCATTTTCTTTTCTATTTTCTTCCTTTCATTCATTCAATCTTTCTTGCTTTTTTTTAAAATTTATACTTAGAACCCTTGTTTTCTCATCTTGACTCAAAAACACCAACAAAAAAAAGAAATAAAAAGCAACCTAAGAATAATTTTTAACAAGTTCTTCCTTTAAACAAAACACACAACAAAAAATTCAAAAAGTTGTCAAATTTTCCTTAACAAATGGGTAATACTTTGAGTACTATAGGTGATTTCTTCTTTAAGAAAATCAGAGATACTATCCTGGATAGATATCCTTAAGATCTCTTGTTGGAGATTTCTCTTGGGTCGACCTCCTCGAAGTTTCGAGGCCTAAGTGCGTGTCTATATCCTTACAACAAGTCATATCTCTAGAGTCGTTCCCTAAGATTTTCAACTTTATCTCGGAAAATTTCCTTCTTGAACATCTTCACAATGAAGACTCATTCCTGTTGGAAAACTCAAAAGCTACAAGTGACTCGGGGGATGTGATTTTGTTTGATTTGGTTTTTGTCTATGATGCTAATTTACTTCGTCGTGGTAGCGAGTACACCAGTTACAAACTGTTTTTGCTTGTTTGTGCTTAAGCATGTAAGGCTTTTAACCCTATCATTAGGATGGCTAGAAGGCTAGAGTTACATGATTTTCCGATTAATCCCCCACTCATTTTGTTAACCGAACCGACTTTAAGTTACTTGTCAATCTCTCTCCTGGGAGTCATTTTAATATTTTGTATGTTGAAGTTGGTATGAATGATATACCTTTAGTTTTTTTTGTGATTCGGAAACGATGCTTGGGATATTGACAAAGCAACAATTGTCGGGAACTTCGTTAACCTTGACAAAACTAATGACAGTGGAATTATTGTCATTCAAGAACAAGCAAACATGTCAACAGTTGTTTTAGCATGGCGAACATTTGTTTGCTAATACACCCACCGCCGCACATGTATGATGACTACGTGAGTAGGATTAGCCCATTTGTGTCACCTAATGGTGGCTCGTTCAACGCCTATTAATGTTTGTACAAGAATAGGTGGTTGATGTACTATAACTACGAGAATAACTATCTAACTGACTTTAGAGGTGGCTAAACGCTTAAAAAAGATTTTGAACTTTAGGCTAAGTATTGATTCGACATCTTTTAAGTATGAAACCATGGTGCTCAGGAGTATATCACAAAGTTCAACTCTAGGCTCAAAGAGTCTTGCTAGAGTTTTGTGGTATACTCGTGGGGCACAATGGTTTCATACTTAAAAGATGTCCAATCACTAGTTAGCCTAAACATCAAAATCTTTTTATGCGTGTAGCTACCTCTAGAGTCACTTGATAGTTATCTACATAGTTATGGTACATCAACCACCCATTGCTGTACAAATATTGATTATGGTTGAACCATCCATCATCTCGTAACACAAATGGGTTAATCGTGCTCACATAGTCATCATACATGTGCGACGGTGGATTAACAAAAAAACACTCGCCATGCCGTAAGGAAAACATAAAAGTTGACATGTTTGCTGGTTTTTGGATGGCAATATTTTCTTTGTTATTAGTTTTTTCAAGGTTAAGGATGAACCTGACATCCATTCCTTTATCAATATCCTAAGTGTAGTTAACCATACAAAAAGAGTCAAGGTATATTATTCATACCAATTCAACATACAAAATATTAGAATGATTGCCAAAAGAACGATTGACAAGTAACTTGAAGTCGGTTCGGTTAGCAAATGAGTGTGGATTAAGGGGAAAATCATTTAACTCTAGCCATGATAGAGTTCGCAACAAGTAGAGCCTTAAATGACTTAGCACAAACAAATAAAAACTGTCACAGATAACAAACTAGTGTACTCGCACTTGCTGTCGCGACGAAGTCAATTAACATCATAGACTAAACCCGAATGAAACAAAATCACCTCCCCCCGAGTCATTGGTATTGGAAATTTTCCAAGTGTTGAAAACCTTAGGGAATGACTTTTTTCGTAAGGATTTGGACATACACTTAAGCCTCGCAACCTCGGAGAGGTCGACCCGGGAGAAAATTTCTCCAACAAGAGATCTTGAGGATATCGATCAAGAGGGTACTCTGATATTCTTAAAGAAGAAATCGCCTATAGTACTCAAAGTATTACCCATGTTATAGAAATTTTGACAGCTTTTTAAAGGAAGAACAACTTGTTTAAAGTTATACTTTGGTTGCTTTTTCTTTCCTTTTTTTGTTGGCATTTTTGAGTCGAGATGAAAAAACAAGGGTTTAAATATAAATGTTTAAATAAAGATTGAATGAAATAGAAAAGAAAATGAATCTAAAACCTTGATTTTTTGATTTGGATCATGAGATATATACAAAAAATAAGAGGGTTTATGGAGGAGTGGTGGTATCCCAACTCTCAAATGTCTTAAATGTGGGAGATGATCGATGTACATCGAAAAGCTGAATTCCTTGTAGACATTGCTTGCAAACTGAGAGGTCAGTTGTTTTTAGAACATCTTTGTCTTCTATTGTTTTTTCTTCAGCTACTTTATGTTAATATTTCATGTTGTGAAGCATGAAATAATGTCTTTTACTGTATCATTGTGTTGGGTAGAAGACTGGGCAGATCAACGAGAGTAGTTGCGGAGTCTGTGAAGGCAATGTCACAAGAAGACATTTTGTCTTTTGAGTAAGCCGAGGAAGTAACCATTGCTGGTCACTGTTTGAAGCCCACTGATATCAAGGTAAACAGATGATTTCATTTCACGAATTAGTTTCCAGATGTCATTAAGATCAACCTCTTTTGTTTGTTAAATCTTTGATTTGTAGATATCATCATTTAATTTAGCAGCATCTCAAACATGCCTCTGAATGAATTTACTATTATAGGTTGAAACCGCGTCCAAAAGCTAAGAAAGAAGTCTTCACTGGAACCCACTGATCTAGTGGAGGTTTATTTCAGTTCACTCGATAACGAAAAATCAGTTTCTGCCAGAATTCTAAAATCCCAGGTAAATCGTAGTGTTACTATGCATATAATAATGAATGAATTGATTTGGGTTCTGCTTTATCTTTAACGGGTCAAATGGAGAAAAATTTATTATGAAAATGGAACGGGTCCAAAGTCGTAAATATCAATGTCAATTTTTTTATACATGCGTCCTCAAAAATTGCTTGATTGGAAAAAGTTTACTCGGATCAAGCCAACCCGGACACCTACAAAAATCGCAAATGTCAACGCCAATTATTTTATACATGCATCCTCAAAAATTGGTTGATTGGATAAAGTTTACTCGGATCAAGCCAACCCGGGCCTCTACAAAAATTGCTATGTGAAAAATAGGGTATTAGTAACTAAGCCTCATAACAAGACCCCTTATGAACTTTTTCTTGGTAGAAAATCAGCTTTAGGCTTTATGAGACCATTTGGGTGTTCTGTTATAATTCTGAATACTATAGATCACTTAGGCAAGTTTGATGGTAAGGCTGATGAAGGATTCTTTGTAGGGTACTCAATCAATAGTAAAGCATTTAGAGTATTCAACAATAGAACAAGGATAGTTGAAGAGAACCTGCATGTCTAATTTAGTGAGAATACACCTAATATTGCAGGAAGTGGACCACATTGGCTTTTTGATATTGATGCATTAACAAAGTCAATGAATTATAAGCCAGTTGTTGCAGAAAATCAGTCTAATGGAAATGCAGATACAAAAGTATGTGATGATGCAGGTAAAGCTAAAGTGGAGACAGTACCTGGCAAAGATTACATTCTACTACCATTGTGGCCTGCTGATATACCATTCTCTTAAAATTCAAAGATTTCTCTTGATGCAGGATTCAAACCTTCAAGAGATAATGAAAAGAAGGTTACTAAAGAACCAGGAAAAGAAGGTGGTGATCCAAGTAATAAGAATGATAGTGTTAACATCACTAATAATATTAATATTGCTAGTGATGGAAACAACTCTAACAATGTTAATACTGTTAGTTCAACTGTTAATACTGCTGGCATAGAAGTTAATGTTGTTAGTAGTAATATAAGCATTGAACTTCCAAATGATCCAAATATGCCTGAATTGGAAGATATTGTGTATTCAGATGATTATGAAGATGTTGGTGCAGAGGCTGACATGAACAATTTGAATACATTTATGCTTGTCAATCCTATTCCAACTACAAGAATATACACAGATCATCCCGTTGAACAAATTATTAGAGACTTGAATTCAGCACCTCAAACAAAAAGAATGACAAAGAATTTGGAAGAACATGGTTTGTTTAGTTCATTTTAGCAAAGAACAAACCATAAAGACTTTCAAAATTGCTTGTTTGGTTGCTTTTTATCACAAGAAGAACCCAAAAAGGTAATTCATACATTATAGGATCCAAGCTGGATAGAAGCTATACAGGAAGAGCTTCTATAATTCAAGCTACAAGAAGTTTGTACTTTAGTAGATTTACCAAATGGAAAAAGGGTTGTTGGCACTAAATGGGTCTTCAGGAATAAAAATGATGAAAGAAGAATTGTGATTAAAAATAAAGCAAGATTGGCTGCTCAAGGATATACACAAGAAAAAGGTATTGACTATGATGAAGTCTTTTCCCCTGTTGCCATAATTGAAGCAATTAGGCTATTCTTAGCCTATGCCTCATTTAAAGACTTTGTGGTGTACCAGATGGATGTCAAGAGTACTTTTCTTTATGGTAAGATTGAAGAGGAAGTATGTGTTTATCAACCACCAGGATTTGAATATCCAGACTTCCCTTACAGAGTATACAAAGTAGAAAAGGCATTTTATGGACTGCATCAAGCTCCTAGAGCTTGGTATGAAATCTTGTCAACTTATTTGTTGGACAATGGGTTTCAGAGAGGAAAGATAGACAAGACTTTGTTATCAGAAAGGACAAAGGTGATATTCAATTAGTTCAAGTATATGTAGATGATATCATATTTGGCTCTACAAAGAAGTCATTATGCACAGAGTTTGAGAAGATGATGCATAAGAAGTTTCAGATGAGTTCTATGGGTGAACTCACATTCTTCTTAGGACTGCAAGTAAAGCAGAAGGAAGATGGAATTTTTATCAGTCAAGACAAGTATGTGACTGAGATTTTGAAGAAATTTGGTTTTACTGATGTCAAGACAGCAAGCACACCTATGGAAACTCAAAAGCCTTTGCTCAAGGATGAAGATGGTGAAGAAGTGGATGTTCATTTATATAGATCAATGATTGGTTCACTGATGTATCTTACTTCTTCAAGACCTGATATTATGTTTGCAATGTGTGCCTGTGCAAGATACCAAGTTAACCCAAAAGTGTCACATCTTCATGCTGTGAAAAGAATTTTTAGGTACTTAAAAGGTCAACCTAAATTGGGCCTTTGGTATCCAAAAGATTCACCTTTTGATTTGGTAGCATACACTGATAGTGATTATGCAGGAGCAAGTTTGGATGGGAAATCCACAACAGGAGGTTGTCAATTCCTTGGGTGTAGATTGATTTCATGGCAATGCAAGAAGCAGACTGTAGTTGCTAATTCCACAACAAAGGCTGAATATGTAGCTGCTTCAAGTTGCTGTAGCCAAGTGCTTTGGATTCAAAATCAATTGATTGATTATGGGTATAACTTTATGCATACAAAGATCTATATTGATAATGAGAGTACTATATGCATAGTTAAGAATCCTGTTTTTCATTAAAAAACAAAGCACATTGAGATTAGACATCACTTTATCAGAGATTCCAATGAAAAGAAGCTAATTCAAATGATCAAGATTCATACTAACAATAATGTTGTAGATTTGCTTACAAAAGCATTTAATGTAAATAGATTTCAATATTTGATTGCTAGTATTGGAATGCTCAATCTTTAAAGTCTTGATTATGAAAATGGTAAGGTACACAGAATTGAGAGAGTTGGTGACAATAAAAACAGAAAGAGAGATGTGTGATAAAAACAGACAGAGTGATTTAGTGAGAAAAAGATTTGAGAGAATTTGTGAGTTAAAAAACAGAAAGAGAGTTGTTTAAAAATAGAAAGAGATAATTGTAAGTAAAAAGAATTAAGAGAAATAAAAAACAGATAGAGAGAATTGTAAGTAAAAAGAACTGAGAAAAATCAAAAACAGACAGAGAGATTTTGTGAGCTAAAATGTTAATTTGATGATAGAAAAGCTGATTAGAATGGAATTGGAGTTAATGCTGGTGATTCAAAGTTAATGCTGCTAGGCATAAACTTACTGCTGCTGAGGAAAGTTAATGCTGCTAGGCATAAGCTTACTGCTGCTGAGGAAAGTTAATGCTACTAGGCATAAACTTACTACTGCTGTTGAAAGTGAATGCTGCTAGGCATAACTTACAACTGCTGGTGAACGTTAATGCTATTGAGGGTATTTTCATAAATACTTTGATTAAGGGTTTCATTCAATCATTTAATCGATTTCAATCTTTCATATACTCTCTAATCATAAACCCTAACTCAATTTCATCATTTATCATCAAAACCAACACAATGATGACCTTATAGTTTGCTGATACACACAATTTAGTCATGTTTTTGGATAAACCCGCTGAAAGTGAAGGGTTTGAACAAAATTTTGATTTTCTAAATGCAAGTTTTATAAGATATGCTTTAACCGTTAATCCCACTATATACACTTTATCTTCTCTAATGCCGTAGGGTTCCTTTTATAGACCAAGGATAAACCCTAACAGACTTACAAAACGCGTAAAAGATAATGCATATCTTTTCCTATAATATCTCATGCATATCTCTTAAACGGTACTAACTATTTTATACTATCAGTACTAACTAACTGATCAGTACTAACTATTTTGTACTGTCAGTACTAATTACAACTATCGGTACTAACTAATATAACTAACGGTACTAAGTCAGGAATGCATAATTCCCAACAATCCTCCCCTAAACATGATTGTTGAACTTGTTTAACTTCATGTTTCTTCAGTTTATTCTTCTTAAGCTCTTGGAGGATGTATCCAAACACTTTGTCAAATCTTGATCTTGATCTTTAATAATTTTTTATATCTTCAGCTATCCATCTTCATCAGCAACTTGTCTTTTCAGCAACACAGCAACATCCAACTCAGTTGGCTTTATAGTTTTTGGCAAACTACCAGCCATTAACGGATTTGGTATTCCTTTACCAGTAGCCGTTTGCTCTGGGATAGCCAATTCTTCATTGTAAACAACAAGGTGAATTGATTACCTTGTAATTTTGAGTAAACTACCAACTATTAACGGATTTGACTTGTCTTTACCAAAAGCCGTTTGCTTTTGGACTAGTCAATGCTTCATTGCCATAACATGGTGCATTGATAACCATATAGTTTTTAGCAAACCATCAGCTATCAACATATTTGGTTAGTCTTTACCAGGAACTGTTTGATCCTGGACTAGCCAACTCTTAACCATGTAGCAAGGTGAGTTGAAAACCCTACAATTTTTGGTAAATTGTCAACCATAAATGAATTTAAGAAGTCTTTACCATAAGCCGTTTGCTTATGGACTAGCCAGTTCTTATGCCTGTTAAGCATAGTGAACTGATGACCATTTGTTGTGTGGTCTTAGAACCAACACTCAAAGTTCCTTCTCATCTCCATTAGAGTCTTCAGGTTCTAACTCTGCAATCTGCTTCTTGACAAATCTAATCAGTTCCAAAGCCATAGTACTGCCTTCTTCAGTTTCTTTCTTCAACTTAAGTAATTGTGACAGCACTTCTTTTTTCAAAGGATACTTATTCTCTACAAGCATATGAATGACTATTCCTTCATCA
>BQNB010151902.1:0-15842 GCA_026074375.1 Tanacetum coccineum | reverse complement strand
AGTATGTAAAGTTATTTACATACATTTCTTTAGGTCCTGGTACATCCCATATTTGTGCAGGTAAATTTTGATAAATGCTTTGAACAACAATTGTTCAAACGTGATCAAGATTCCTTTACGTTACACTACACAAAATAGGATCAGGATTGTTAGTTTTGATTAGAAACCCACCTTTTAGTGTGAGTCACTTGATGACTCAGTCTTATTTGCTTTGAAAAACTCGGCTTTCTTAGCTTGAGGAGCTGCATTTTTTAGAACTACTCAATGTCATTGTGATCAGATGTGGTATGAACATTGCTACCACATGGTTCACAGTTCTTTGTGATATGTTAAGGGTTTCTGGGTTTGATTCCTCTTCTTAGAGAAATAATCCTGTTATGACTGTGAGTATCATGATCATAGCTTCCACATATTTCACATGTGGGATAGTATGCACACTCATCAGATTTATGATCATTATATCCACAATGAATGCAAAAAGGAAAAGGTATTGAAGATCTGGATCTTGAGGAAGATTCACATTGACCATTATGATACTGATTAATGTTCATGGAGGACATAAAATTAACATGATCACATAATCTGTGATCAGTTCTCTTACACTTTTTACAAAACAGAACTTGATAACACTTCTCGAAGAGATGACTGTTTTCTCCACAAAGTTCATAATTTGTTTTAAATTGAGTTTTGTATTTGTTTTGAAGTGTATTGAGAGGAACCTGTTGAGTAGTTCTGTTTCTGAAGTAAGATGATTAATTCTTGCTAAGTTGTAATTTTAGTTCATTAAGTTCTTTCATTACAATAGCCAATGGAGGATCATCTTCTATTTTTACACTTTTTAACTTACCAACAAGAGCTGAGTTAGTTTTGGAAGCTGAAAAACTTTTGTTGCCTCTAGCAGGAGTTGAGAAAGGTTCATTTATCTTGATACCTTTTAAGGTTTCAGCTTTGAAAGTGGATTTTGACTTCAAAATTGATTTGACAATCTTTGGTTCAGGAACAAGTTCAGCACCATCCAACTTCTTCAGTGGAAGAAGTTGAGTGCTACAGACTGAGGACTCATCAGCTGAATCATAATTAGTCGCTGAAGATTTAGTGACAGCAATTAAAGGATCAGTTATGTTTTTTTGAGTTTCAGCTGAATGATTTGATAAGGTAGAGTCTTCAGCTTCAGATAACTTAGATTTATCACTAACAGAACTAGACACATTTGAGTTATTTGCTGAAGACTTTATGAATATCATGTATTTTGTCACAGAACTGAAGGTATTTTTAGTGAGTTGGTCAATTCCCAAGACTTTCTTCTTTTGAGTGGGAATTTGCTCATTGATACACTGATTTACTTTATTAGAACTGTTTAGCAATGTTTCTATAATGGAAGTTAGCTCTTTCAGTTCATTTCTTAAGTCTTGATTCTCTTTGAGAATCTCAGTGTTTACATGTTGCATGGTAAGAAGATCAAGCTTTGCTTATTTTAATACCAAAAGCTGTTATTTGCATGTATTCAGTTCTTGAACAAGATTTCTATGTTTTGACAAGAGATTATTTCTTTGTTCTTCAACATAGTTTAGATCAATACACATATGATCTAGAAAGGATTTTCTATCATCATTATCTTCTATTTCAAGAAGAGTGTGTACCTTTTTTATGGAGATCTTAGTCTATTCACCATTTCTGGCACTTTATTTGCCAACATAAATTCTTTCTTCATCAGTAAGTGTCATGAGAGCTTTAACTCTAGTTACTTCATTTTCATTAGATGACACTTCTTCTTCATCCCAATCATATGATTCAGCAATGAGACCTTTGTTTTTGCCTGAGGATGGACTGGGAGCTGAAGTACTAGAGCTGAGGAAGGCTAGTTTAGCTTTGACTTTGTTGTATTTGGCTTCAAAGTATTTGGTGTGCCGCAACTTAGGTTTGTGCTCAGATAAATGGAGAAGTTTTGATTGAAAAGGTGACTGATAAGAGGGAACTGATGTCTTTGACCAACAGTCTCTTGCAAAATAACCTTTCTTGCCACATTTGTGGCATTCAGTTTGGTTAGTTGCTTTTGCGCTGCTAAACCTTTGAGTACCCTTTTTGAAGAATCTTTTAGACTTGGCTAATAAAGTGCTTGCTTGGTATTCTTCTTCAAGGTCATTCATGTACTCTTGACTACTTCTTGTATCATCTTCATCATCAGGACTATCTTGAAAATCCTGGACAATAGAGGTAGATATGAAGGCAGTTGACAGAGGTGTTGCAGAGACAAGAGATTTGCTCTTTCCAGACTCATAAATACTGTCTATAAGGTTTTCTTCATATTTGAGTTTACCAAATAGAGAAGCAAGCTCAGATTCTTTCACATGATTTGTGTTTCTGAGACTTTGGCAGAAAGCTAGCCACTTCTTTGGTAACCCATTTATAAAACCAGTATTTATCTCAAGCTTTGAAAGTTTAATGCCATCATTTACTAATTCATTCATCAAAGCTTTATATCTGGTGAAAGTTTGTGTTAGAGATTCACCTTCTTTGAATTTGAAGGTGTTATAGCACAACTTCAGGTCCATGACCCTACTTTCTTTCACATCAGAGGGCCCCTCATGATATAGTATCAGGTCATCCCAAGTAGATTTTGCAGTTAAGCAGTTTATGACAGAGTTCATTTGGTCATCTAGAAGCACAGACATAATGAGACTTTTGAGTCGCTGATCTAAGTTAGCAGCTTTTCTCTCCTCAGGTGTCCATTGTGTCTTTGGCTTCCTTTGACCAGCTGCCATAGGGATATAAGGACCGTTTGAAATGATGTTTTCAAATTGGGGTTCAATACCAATGATATGGCACATGAACCTCTTTTTCTAGTTGGTGAAATTTTCCACCTCTAGTACATGAGCGGCATTTAACTGGCCACCCCTGTATTCAATAGTCTATGGTACTTCTACTGTTGTCATTTAAGATGGATCTTGATTTTAAAAATCTTTGAGCCTTTTTTAAATATCCTTTTAAATGGATTTTATAAACCATAAGGCTCTGATACCACTTGTTGGTCCCTTGGAATCTAATATAAGGTTTATCAAATTAAACTAATCAGATTATATGGCAATGAAGTGAGTTTTAAACAAATATATATAAAGAATATAAATAACAAGTTTAAAACACACAGAAGTACTTTTCAACGTATAGGTTCTTATTAGAATTAAATAAAGAAACTATGACACACCTTGCTTGCGGAATAGCAAGGTGGTTGAATGATAATTGGGGTGTTATCTCCTTCAAACTTATTCTCTAACCAAAGTTATGAGAAATAAGAAAACAAACTATTCGACTAGAACTGAAGCTTCAGCTTCAATAGTTTCTATTCAGTTTGTTTGAGAGATAAATGAACTCTTCAATATGTTTCACATTAATTAGAAGAGATAACAATTACTTTGGGAATCCCTTTCCTTTTATAGGCAAAGGGATTAGGGTTTACAAGTTTAACCTAGACTACGTGGCAAGCATTAAATGGGTGGTTGAACTACCATTTAATGCACGTTTGCTTTCTAGTACTAGGTACTGTCATTTGAAGAAAGTTGTTGTACTTCTATCCCAACTTTAGAAGTTACTTTCCCAAGAAGATTGCTTTATTCCTTATGACGTAAAGCAATCTTTTTCCCACTTGTAAACCTTCTAGAAGTGAAACAACACGTTTCAACTTTTGTTAAGGAGATAGACAACATTCAGCTTGGAATTGTCAACCAAGCTGAACCGAAGCTCTTACCAAAATCCTTCTTTAGTTTTTGTACCGCTGCATAAACTAAAGTGAAGATACTTCCCAGTCTTCTAAGGACATGAAGAGCTGACGCTGAAGAAACTTCAGCAACTCAAACTGAAAGACTTTAGCTTGAGTAATACTTAGGGGATTTTATGTTTAAATCTACTAAAAGACTGAAGGGCTCAGGAACTGAACCCAACAATAACTTCTATAGCTTCGTAACATAGAACTTTATCAATCTGAAAAGATAACATTGATATTATCACCTTAAACTGCTTAAAATTCAGATTGTTAGGTTTGTTATTGGTTTCGTAGCTAAGACTTTACGAAAGTTAGAGGTTTCTTAGATTTTACGAAAGTAAGGGAAATTGGAATTTACGATAGTAGGTTTCGTAAATTGGAGCTTTCAGTAACCTTTTGGTTTCATATACTGTGGAAGCTTTCGTATATATGTGGTTTCGTAACTAGAGGTTTCGTATCAAAAGATTTGTTTTGGTTTCGTACTTTAAGTTTTCGTAACACATATTTCATATACAGAGGTTTTGTAATCAGTTTCCTTATTGAAGGTTTCGTAACTAAAGGTTTTGTAACAGAGGTTTCATATTACACTTTGAAACAGTTTCATACCAATGAGGTTTTGTAAGACTTAGTTTCGTAACACAACTTTCCTAATTGAAGGTTTCGTAATTCAGTTTTTCATATTGGAAGGTTTCGTATCTCATTGGAAGATGTTTTGTAACACGGATTTGGGTTTCATAACACTGTTTCAGAGGTTTTGTAACACAGTCGTTGGGTTTCGTAACACTGTTTCATTGGTTTCGTATCTCATTCTTTGGGTTTTGTAACACAGTTTAAGAGGTTTTGTATCTTCTATTTTTTGAAAATTGAGCTTTTATATAAAAGCTTTTTGTTACTTAGACTTTCATAACGAATCAAGGTTTAGTTTCGTCAAGGTTACATCATTCAAGGTGTTGTAATACAAGACAAAGTTGTAATTGCTCATTGATTTCACGATTACAAGACTTTATCTCTAAAACGATCCAAGTTTGCATTATAATCATTCGACATAACATGGCTACTTCAAATCAACAAACTCTAGCTGATTTAGGAGCTAATGAAAGACCTCCAATGCTTGAGAAAGGGAATTATATTCTATGGGAAAGTAGGTTCAGAAGGTTTCTGGATAATAAGATTGAAGAGGGGGATAGGATGTGGCATTCAATTAAGAAATGACCTTATAAAAGGCCAATGATTCCTAATCCAGACAATACTACTGAGCAGATTCTTGAACCATTGTCCAAAATGACTGAGGGTAACAAGAAGCAATACATTGCTGATGTAAAATTCATGAATTATCTTCTTCAAGCAATACCTAATGATATCTACAATTTAGTGGATGCGTGTAAAAATGCTAAGGATATTTAGGAACGAATTAAAAGGTTGATGTTTGGTTCTGATGTTACTAGTCATGTAAGACACTCACGACTCATGAATGAGTTTGACAAATTTACAGCAAATGAAGGAGAATCGCTAGAATATGTGTATGAAAGATTGACAACACTTGTGAATATTATGGATCGTAATAATGTTCGTCCTATTCCAGTATCAATCAACACCATGTTTCTTAATTGCTTGCAACCCGAATGGAGCAAATATGTTACCATGGTTCGTCACAATCAAACAGGAGATGCAGTTTTATATGATGAGTTGTATGATTCCTTAGTACAATGTGAACCACATGTTCTAGCATCCAAAGCAAAGAAAGCTGCCAAGAATCATGATCCATTAGCCCTTCTTGCTCATTCAAATGCTTCTTCGTCACAGTTTCATGCAAATTCTTCTTATTCACCACAACCATACTATGTCACACATCCTTCATCAGTTGTTGATTATGAAGACAAGTATCAAAGGGAGTTACAAGGGGATTCTCAAGAAGATAAGCTTACAACTGCCATGATGTTATTAGCTCGAGCAATCACTCAGAAGTTCTCCACACCTACCAATAATCGTCTTCGTACTTCATCAAACACAAGAAATCAAGTTTTGATTCTGGATGGTAGAGTTGATATACAAACCAAGAATGTAGGTTATGGTGGAAATGGTAACAAGAATGCAGGGAGATAAAACATGAATCAAGCCTTTAATGCAGGAAACGGGAATGATGAAAGTAATCAGATTGTTCAATGTGTTTCACGAACTGAGTCAACTCTGGGAAAAGTAAATGTTCAGTGTTATAACTGCAATGAAAAAGGCCACTATGCTCGTGATTGTCAAAAACCAAGAGTTCGTGCTGAAAAGTATTTTAGAGAACAAATGTTACTAGCTATGAAAGATAAAGCCGGAAGCAACCTCAAGGACGAAGAAAATGATTTCATGCTCGATAATTCTTATGGAGATGAAACATTGGAAGACCAATTCTGCCGACGATGAAGCGTCTGTAATAACCAACCCTTAGGGGGAGATTGTTAGGTTTAATAAAAGTATTTATTATTAGATGAATTGGTCTTTGTATAGTTTTGTTTTGTTTATAGTTTTATTAGTAATTATAATGTAATAAAGTCTAACTTGGTCAAAGTTAAGTAAAGTTGACCAATGTTTGACTATAGTTAGGAAAATAAAATAGGATCCACAATAAGTATAAATACCCATCTAAGAGGGGTATTTATACAAGTCTTTAAATTTTTGTAAACTCACTTCTCCCTCCCATTTCTATTTTCCCTTTGGAATGAAAAACTTTGAAAATGATGAAAAATACTCTCTAGCTCCTCTCCTCTATTCTATAGCTTTTGTATGATATCTACTATGCAAACATGACATATAACAAGTATCATTTGGGTGTTCATTTTAAATGTATTCAACAAGTGTTGTTATGACCCTAACATAAGGAATTGGATCTTTGTTGAATTCCAATCCATCCATACTCTTTGCCAATAAGTAAGCAAAGTTAAATGGGGTGTGTATTTCAATGCAAAAGAGCATATATCCATCAAGGATGGGTAATTCTTCTGTAGCTTCAATCTCTACAAACACATTTGTGAGCAAGACTTTGGCCCAAGGTTTCAAGTGATCATGAAGTTTTGATTTATCCCATGTAGGTGAGGGGATAATTTCACAATAAAATTCTTTATTCAAAATTATGATTTGAACAAGAGCTCCATTTATCATTGTCTCTTCTTCTAATATCGATCTCTTCAAGGTCTATATTGGGAGGATTTCAGTTAGTTATTTGTTAATCGTGTTCTAGGGTTTAACGTAGGGTTTTAATATTCGATCCTTTTTAAGGTTTCGTATTTATGCTGCCTGGGTTATTGAAGATCTATCATTGATATATCTTTTGTGTTGTTGCTTTGTGGTTGATTTCTGAATCTGTAACGTTGAACGAAACCTTAATTTTTAGGTTTTGGTTTACTATTATCGTTTGGTAGAAAACCCTAATTTTTTAGGGTTACATCAATATTTATCTAGTAAGTGGTTTCAATATTATTGTTCGTGGGTTTTGAGAGATGGAAGCTGGGTTTCTTTTGGGTAATAAAGCGTCTAAGAATGCGTCAAGGAAGAGTAGGTTGGTTGCAAAGATAAAAAATATCGATGGCAAGCTTATTGGTAAAGACGGTAAACCTTTGAAAGTTTATCGTAAAGGTGAGGGGCTGAATACTAATTAGGTTAACCCTGATAGTGCCTCGTGCATAGATCCTAGTGATTCTACTATGACGAAAGTAGGCTCTACAACTAATTCGAATGCTAATGATCATACTAAGCCTATTCATGTTGCACCTATATTTGAAACTATACCAGTTGCTGATGGTAATGATACTACTATAAAGCATGGCCCTAATGATGCGTTGGGGCTGGGTTTTGATGGTACTAATCAATGTAGGACAAGTGTTGCTGATGGATCAAATCTTAAACAGTTTACTCCCAAAAAGGTATAAGTTTTAGTTTTAACTAATGATGAGAAAGTATTAGGGGCTAATGTCGCTATACCAATGGCTGTGGTTAATGAAATTTGTGATAACATTGCTAATACGCTGTATGGGTACTTCATTGGCGAGCGACTAGCATTCCCTATTGTGGAAGCGTATGTTGAAAATGCTTGGGCGAAGTATGGATTTGAACGCGCTATATTTCGTAATTGTTTCTTCTTTTTCAAGTTCTCATCTCATGAAGGAATGGTTAAAACAATTGAAGGTGAGCCTTGGTTTATTAGATCCATGCCTATTTTCCTGCATATTTTGGCGGCTAATACCAAGTTGAAAAAGGAGGAGATTACAAAGGTACCGGTGTGGGTTCAAATACATAATGTACTCGTGGTTACGTTCTCGGAAATTGGACTAAGTTTGATCACAACACAATTGGGATGACCTATTATGTTGGATGCATGTACAAGTGATATGTGTCTTAAACCTTAGGGTCAGAAATCCTATGCACTGGTTCTTGTTGAACTATCCTCTGAAAGTGCTGTGTTAGAATCAATTGTTGTTGCTATTTCGTTGCCTAAGGGTGAGGGACACTATTTGGAAACTCTTGATGTCGAATATGAGTGGTGGCCTTCTCAGTGTTCTAAATACAAAATATTTGATCATGAGGATGAGTTCTGTCCTATAAAGGAGAAGAAGACTAATTCAGATCTGTCATCGAGTTATGGTTATGGGTAAGATGCTGGTTTTAAAAGAAAGAAAAAAGGTGCGAACAAGGCTGCCAAGATGAAGCATATCCAAGGTATTAGATTCTCTAAACCAAAGTCTAATTTTATGTATCGGCCTGTTTCTAAACCGAACACCAATATGGAAAATATTCCTAAACCGAATGTTAATACGCCCTCCTGCTCTAAGGAGGGTACTAATAGGGCTGGTAACCAGCCAAGTATTTCTCCTATAGTGGCTATGAATGATTCCTCTTGTTTTATTAATGAAAATGGTTACTTTAAGGATGACATTGATCTTGCTCAGCTGAGGAATAACATTGAAAAGTTTATGGATGAAGATAAGGTGCTAGATCTTAATATGAATAATGATATGGATAATGTTGTTGATACCATGAATTCGACTCCTAATACAAATATGATGGCGACTAACATAATAGCACAAAAATGCAGATGTAAAAGTAATGATAAGAGGAAGTCTTTGGTCAAATTTAAGTAAGCACGCTTAGACTTCAATTGATAAGCATAATCCTATGTCAGATTCGGACGAATCTGAAGTGGAGGAAGTATGCATGCCGGATGTTATACCGGGTGGAGGCTTTCTAGATGGCTGGGAAGATGATTTAGACTGCTATGATGGCTATGAGGCTCAGGTTTACAATTTAAACGAGGGGGAGCAAGCATTTTGTGATCAGTATGATATCCGCTTGAATAGTCGTCATAGGAAGTAGTTTTGTTAGTTATAAGGATGGCATGTCATTCTTATATAGTGGTTTTGTTTGTTGCTTTTTGTTACATGTAAGTGTCCTGATTGGGCTGAGATGGGGGACTTCACCCTCATCCTTTGTACTTCAATGTTTTTTGGTGTAATAAATTTACCGGGGAAACCCTTTACAAATAAAAAACAGCTCTATTTATTGGAGGGTCATTTGAGCATGAAGTAGGATGATAGAATGTAACAACCCGAGTTTTACGACGCACATGACGATCGCGAATTCGACGTCATAATTATTATTTTATAAATTTGTGTGAACGAACGTCGACATTTAAATTTTATTTGTCGTAAATAATTATTTTCTTATTTTATTACAAACGGAAATTTGAATTTTTTTACTTTTGATGTTTCGCGAGTAGACATTTGACCGCCCGTTCGTTAATCGTTTTGAGCATCGTAAAAATTAACGACGCGTCTTGTTATTATTTTTGTGATCGTAAATTATTATTTTTGTGAACCTTGTCGTCTTTGTTCCTTGACCTTGGCCAAAATCGCGCTTAACATTTACGTTTTATTTAAATGGTGTACAAGTGTTACTTTTAATTTAACATTTCACAAATATTGTTTGCAAGTAAATAAAAATTATGAAAAAAATTGCATCTGCCCTCCCTAGACAAAAAGCCGATCGGCTATATACTCCTCCACACAAAACTTTTATTTTTCCAAAGTTATAATCATTTACTTGATACTCCCTAATTTTTGTTTAAACCTCTTCACTTCACACAATTAAAACTCTAGATCAAAAATCTTGTTTTTCTCCCTTATCTTGCTCACCTAACAAGACCACCTACGTACACACACATACAAAAACCTTTTTCAAGTTTTGATCAATAAAACCCATTCAAACATCACTCAAAAATGATTTAGATTGATAAATAATCAAGTTTTAATTGGTTTTCTTGTTTCCTTCTTTCTTTTGAGTTCGAACGAGCCAAGCAACCAAACACCCTTGGTGTTTTAATTTTTCTAGCATCCAAATATTGTTTAGATAATGTATTTAAGATCATCTATGAAAGAAAAATGAACATGCATTAAGGTTTATGCATAGTTTGAGTTTTTGTTAAAGCTAGTGGGTTTTTGATTTGATTAAAGATAGTTAGATTAGTGGGGAAATATTATAAGAAGATTGGTGGAAGTATTTGGTTTATAAAAATATTTGGAGAGGATTTTGGGGTTCGGTCGTGGGTTCGAACCAAAGGGAAGACACACAAAGGTGTGTTTGATTGTTTGAATATTAATCAAGACAAGTTTAGGTTGATTGGGTTTAGTTAGAATTGATTTGGTTTCGGTTTTGGTTTGGATTTGGATTCGAGGTCATGGCCAAAAGGAACAAGGAACAAGCGTGTTTTATATCGAGTCCGATCTTGCTAAAATAGCATTGTGAGCATCCTCTTTTATATTTGTTTCGTTTGTTTCGTTCATTTGATTTGATTATATTCGTTGCATGTGATGAAATCTATAAGATCTTGCGTCGTCTAGTTAGTTTTTGTTATAAATTGATTGAGCGAGTTAAATGTGAGTTGTAGGCCATTTTAGATGTGCCGTGAATGAGTTTCTGGGTCAAAAATGAGTTTTGGCGCACTTTGTAACGTGTAAGTTTTGGACAGAAACTTTGGCACGGAAAACGAGGGTCGAGATTTTATGAAATTAGATTTTTAATTAAAAAATATGATAAAGCTTTCTTAGACGATCGTTTTGATATAAAATGAAGCTTCTAACTCCTAATAACGAAGAAACGAGAGCGAAAACGAGATATATATTTTAAGTGGAAAATTCAGCATTTTGGAAAATTACTAGTTGCTGACACAAATGTAAACGCCTGTTTTGAGTACTTTCGAGTCCGTTTCGGCCTTCCGGCGTAACATGAAAGTTGCTCGGAATGCCGTTTTACTTTGCCGCGAGGCTTGCTAGTTTTAAAATCGAGTAATAACGGGTCAAAACCCAAGGTCAAAATCTGCACTTTTATTAAAATGCCACAAGTTTCAGTGGCTAAAATTAAAAAGTTGTTCGGAATGTCGTTTTGCAAAAAATCTCTTTAGAGTCCGAGTCGTGAAAATGTGATATAACGGGTCGTATTGAGCGGGTCAGATCTAGTAATATATATATATATATATATATATATATATATATATTTTTTATATATAAATATATATTTATATATATATATATATATATATATATATATTATATATAGTTACTATATATTTATGTAGAAGAAACTAATAATATAAAAAAAATTCCCTTTTTTCTCTTCCCCTTAGGGGTGATTTCCGGCAGCCATCTCCTATTCTTTCCCGATCATAATTCCCTTTTTGAACGCATCTCTACTCTAATCAGTATACTAGGGTTTGATCATCTCTTTCTCTATTTGCTCTTGTTATCTTCTTCGAATGATTTCAAGCGATAAAGGAGATTAGATCTTTAAAACTGGTATTGCTATTAGTGTATGCAATCGTTCGTTTAGGGTTTTATATCATTAGAGGTGGTTTTGCCAATTTATTAGTACATACATATTTTGGAATCGTCCCTATCACAGCCGAATACCTATAAACCCTTATTTTAGGGTTTCGTTATTATATATACCTTTAGTGTTTCGCGGTTGGTCGGTTTGGTGATCCTATGCTTTATTGTTAATCGATCTCTATTTTAGGGATCTATTTTATATCTCTTGGGGATCCTTGTTAGGTCGGCTGATTAGGGTTTGTGGTTTAATCGCAATATCCTAACTTTGTTCAACTGATTATGGGCGTTTGTACGATTGGTGATCGCAATGGATGTCTTTATTCCTGATATGTGATCGCTATCCTTCTAGGGTTTGATATGCTGAATGGGTCTTTATTGTATTGCAAACCCTAGATCTGTCGTGTGGTGTAAGAGTATTCATGGGTGGCTGTTGTCTAGTTACTTATGGATGTTGTTGGCTGCTTGACGGGATGTATTGCAGCTTGTTGATTACCTATTCTTAGGTTTCGACAATGCAATCTTTTGGTGGTGCTTGTGCTAGTTCTTACTGGTGCAGCTTGTATGGTGTCCGTGGTTGGCATTGGTTGGCTGGTTCGTGGGTTTTGTGGGGAGATGAGGAAGTTGTGTCGCCTTAACGATTTGCTTAGGGTTTGGTTGTCACTCTGATTTGCATGGTTGCCTTGATATTCTGACTTCCATTTGCAAAACAGATGAGTTTCATTAGCAGTTCATTTGGCTGCTTTGGGAATAGCGTGGTTTCACACGCTTTATGACTATATTTTGGAGTAGCTAAGGCGATTTCAAGAATATAGGAGGCTGAATTATCAGCCATGGTTCACTCATTGGAGTCTCGGTTTGATTGCTACACAAACGCAGGTTTGGAGTGAGTACGCGTTACTTGCTGCCCTATCCGTGGTTTTAGGGTCCTTCAACAACTATTTGTTTGGGACTAGAGCACCGATGACCTTTTTTAGGTGTTGTTTGCTCTTGTATAAAGCACTTTCTGTTCCTGATGGTGGGTGATTAGAGCTTGGAAGTAGCGTATTTTCTTTATACAAATACGCTTTGTGATCACCTTTTGGAGATGTCATGCAGATTCAAGAGTGTGAAATGGTTGCTTTGTCTTGAGCAGCCATTTGTTTTTGAGTTGGAAGCACAAGCTTTTATGTTATTTATTTCAGCTCATTGGTAGTCATAAGAATGGCCTGTCATTCTTATGTAGGGTAATGGTTGTTGCACACTTTATGATGTGCATTTGAAGTGCCCATGTAACGGGCTGAGATGTTAGGACTTCACCTACATCCGTTGTACTTAAAAGCTTTTTTGGTGTAATATATTTTACCAGGGTATAGATTCCCTTTTACCCAAAAAAACCTCCCAGAACACGATCAACACATATAAAATCCCCTAAAAAGGATTAACATAAGCATCATACTCATAAAATAACCACAATCACATTCATTCATCACACTCAACACGATACTTGTTCTAACAAAACTAACAAGAGTCAAATAGTCAAAGGACTAAATTAGAACATTCAAATCTCACAAAAGGGTAAGGGTTACATTCTACCCCTCTTAAAAGAATTTTGACCCTGAAATTCAACTACTGCTAGCACTAAAAAGATCCAGATACTTAAGTCTCATTTGATCTTCATGCTCCCATGTGAATTTAGGTCCACGTTTTAAATTCCACCGAACCTTGACGATGGCAATTCTACTCCGCTTAAGATTCTTTAACTCTCGCTCTAAAATTTCCACAGGTTCTTCTACAAAATTCAACTTAGCATCAATTTGGATCTCATCCAAGGGCACTTGCAGTGTTGGATCAGTTAAACACTTCTTAAGGCTCGACACGTGGAACGTGTCATGAACACCATTCAATTCATCAGGCAACCTAAGCCTATAGGCTACCGGGCCTATCCGCTCAGTGATCTCAAAGAGTCCAACAAATCTAGGTGTTAATTTCCCCTTCTTCCCAAAGTGTACCACACCTTTCCAGGGCGACACTTTAAGCAAGACATACTCACCTACACTAAACTTTAAGAGTTTCCTCCTCTTATCGGCATAACTTTTCTGATGATTACGCGCAGCCTTAAGTCTATCCTTAATTTGCGAGATCTTCTTAGTGGTTTCTTACACTAACTCAGGGCCTATTAATTGTCCCTCTCCAACTTCTGCCTACATAATCAGTGAACGACACTTCCTGCTATATAAAGCCTCAAACGATGCACATCTCATACTAGAATGGTAACTATTGTTGTACGAAAACTCCACTAATAGAAGATGAACATCCTAACTTCCCCCGAAGTCTAGGACACATGCTCTGAGCATGTCTTCCAAAGTCTGGATAGTACGCTCACTTTGACCGTCGGTCTGGGGGTGGTAAGCCGTACTCATGTCTAACTTAGTTCCTAATGCCTTTTGCATTATTTGCCAAAACCTTGATATGAAACGACTATCATGATCAGATATGATTTAGATCGGCACGCCGTGCCTAGCAACAATCTCATTCAAATAGAGTCTAGCTAACATATCCATCTTATAGTCCTCACGCATAGGTAGAAAATGAGCAGACTTAGTCAACCGGTCTATAATGACCCAGATTGTGTCATGCCCACTACTAGTCCTTGGTAACTTCGTAACAAAATCCATTTCTATCCTTTCTCATTCCCATTCAGGGATCTCAGGTTGCTGTAGTGTAGAATATATAATGTATCTTATCTTATAATCAAATGATAAGAAATCTAGAGAGAGAGTGGAAGGATTGAACACTTAGAGAGAGAAAGGAAAGAGAACAATATTAGCTTAGAAAATGAACAAGTAAACAACCAACCCTCTCCAAGGTGTGAATAGGGGTATAAATATATCTATAGTGGCCGGCCATAGACCCTTAATGGGCTAACCATGGGCCTTGGTCCTTACTACCTTTTCTAGGTTCCAAAAACTATACTACGAGCCCATGTTACGATATCATAGAAGTGACCGATACTTTTCGTATCCCTAACAATCTCCCCCTAAGGGAGGTCACTCCATTTTACAAAACTGTTAAACCTAGCATACTATGCTTGTCTTTAATCTTGAGCTCGTAGTCTTTAAACTTCAATCATTGACTTTAGGCTTGAGCTTTTTCCATTTAGCTATGTGAACATGAGCTTCTTTGAGATCATTAACCAAGCATAATCTCTTATCATCATCTTGAGATATTATCGCCATCTTGTGTACTTGTGACTTTCGGACCAACATGCTCATACTTTTCTTGAGATTGAAAGTTTGAATAAAACATCTTTCTTAAAGTTCTTTAACTTTAACACTTCGTCGCTTTAAGAAGGATGTGTGGTATCAGAGTATCGGAAGTCTTGAAACATGTACTTGAGCTTTCATAATGTCTTTATGTATGTAGGTCGAGTATAAGCATGTGGTTATGAATCTTGACTTGTCTTGATCCAATAGCTACGACCATCGAGATTACCTGCATGAAAGGGTTAATGATAATTAACATGTATGGACGAAAGTGGCTTTGTCACTTCGTTGAATACGGTTGCAATAACTACGGTTCCTCGTTGATCAGTATAAATACTGCCTGTGATCAGGTAGAATTCTGAAGAATCTCTTTGATAGGGTTTCGCAGCTGTACTAGCCGCTTTCATTACCAAAGCGTCTTAAAGCAGACATCACACTATGAGTGAACCGGTAAGTTACTATCTTCCCGATTAAGTCGTCAATTCGTGTTCAGCTTTCCTATGTCCATATACCCTTGTGAGGCTTCCCATGGACATAAGATTGAAAATTGATTTAGGAAAATCAGTCGGTGTGTTAAGATGCAAATGGTTTTATAACACACCAACAGTTTTATCTTTTTCAAAATTCATTCGTCAATTCATAAGCTAGACCGAATCGATATCCAATATCACAAGTTTGATCCTTGTAGGATCTCACAAGTTACCTACCACAGAGCTTGTTTGATGTTGGCTCTGGAAGGATTTCCATCATCATTGTGAATACTTTAGTATCACTCTGATGTTCTGGCAATATCACAAGGATAATGCGTAGGACTCTTAAGATATTACTTGTTTTCATAGTGTATGAAAAATAAATATATTGGAATAGTGTCTTAGTGAGATTTATGTATGATCTCTTTATTGGCTCTAGAGTCAATAGTGCACATTTGGTTTTAGTAATCGGGGGCTGGAGCAGACTGCCACATTTTCAATACCAACTAACTAG
>BQNB010151901.1:0-15842 GCA_026074375.1 Tanacetum coccineum | reverse complement strand
TTTCCGCATAGTCTTTAATAACACTCAAACACAGTTTCTACCATAGTTGTGTTAGATTTATTTAGCATAACTAAACCTTGTACAAGCCAAGGAACTATCTAGTTTAGGACTCACAAGTGGTATCAGAGCTTGTTGAGAAGCTGTGATATACAAGAATCAGTTTGAATACAGAAGAACTTCTTACTAGAAGACATGAATTCAGAATCTGCACACATGGTAGTTGCATCCAAAGTTCCCACACTCAAACCTAGAGAGTTTGAGTTATGAAGAACGAGGATTGAACAATACATCCAGATGATAGACTACTCTCTTTGGGAAGTCATAGAGAATGGTGCTACCTTGCCAAAAACACATGTAGTAAAAGGTGTTGTTCAACCAATGCCTATTACATCCGCTAAAGACAAGGCTCATAGAAGATTAGAAGTGAAAGCCAGGAGTATATTAATGATGGGCATTCCTAATGAACATCAGTCAAAGTTTAACTCTATAAAGGATGCTAAGTTGCTGCTGGAAGCTGTTGAAAAGAGATTTGGTGGAAATGCTGCAACCAAGAAGACTCAAAGAAATCTCATAAAGCAGAAGTATGAAAACTTCACTGCTTCAAGCTTTGAGATGCTTGATCAAACTTTTGATAGGCTTCAAAAGCTTGTAAGTCAGTTGGAGCTTTTAGGAGAAAAGCTTTCACAAGAAGATGTGGATCAGAAGTTGCTAAGAAGCTTGGCACCAGAGTGGAATACACATGCTATTGTGTGGAGGAATAAATTTGAGTTAGAGACAATGAGCATGGATGATCTCTAAAACAATCTCAAAGTGTATGAACCAGAAGTCAAAGGGATGTCTATCTCAACTACAACCACACAAAACACTGCTTTTGTGTCCTCTTCAAATAACAACACTAGCAGTAGTAACAACACTAGCAATACTAATAATCATGTTAATACTATTTATGGAGTTTCAACTGCTAGCACTCAAGTTAATGTTGCAAACATTGATAACTTGCGTGATGCTGTTATATGTTCATTCTTTGCAGGTCAATCAAGTAGTCCTTAACTTGCACATGAGGACCTGCAACAAATCCATCCAGATGACATTGAAGAGATGGATTTGAGATGGCAAATGGCCATGTTGACTATGAGGGCCAGAAGATTCTTAAAAAATACTGGAATGAAGCTTACAGTTAATACCAATGAGAACATTGGATTTGATAAGTCCAAAGTGGAGTGCTACAACTGTCACAAAATAGGACATTTTGCTAGGGAGTGCAAGAGCTTCAAGGAACCAAGACAACAAGAACAAAGAAAGCTCAAGAAGGAGCATGCATGTGGAAACACCTTCTTCCACAACTTTGGTGTCATGTGATGGTCTTGGTGGGTATGATTGGAGTGATCAGGCAGAGGAAGGACCAAACTTTGAACTCATGGCTTACTCATCTTCAGGTTCTGACTCAGAGGTATCAAATGATTCTACTTGTTCAAAATATTGTTTAGAATGTGTAAATCTTTTTAAAACTCAATATGATCAACTATCAAAAGATTTCAAGAAATCTGAATTAATGGTTCTAGGTTATAAAGAAGGTTTAAAATCAGTAGAAAAAAGACTTGAATACTTTAAAAAGAATGAGTTTGTCTATATAGACAAAATTAATGGTTTAAAATAGGATATTCAAGTAGGGGAAATAACTATAAGGGAGCTTAGGAAGAAGCTTGAAAAGGTTCAAACAGAAAAGGATGGCATTCAGTTAACTGTAGACAAACTTGAAAATTCATCTAAGAGTCTAAACCAAATTATAGAAAGTCAGATAATAAACAAATGCAAGACAGGTTTAGGCTATAATGCTGTTCCACCTCCCATAACAAGAAATTTCATGCCTTCAAAACCTGACTTATCTTTTATTGGCTTAGAAGAATTTGCTAATGAGCCAGCAGTTGAAACTAGAAAGTCTGATGAGATGGTGTCAGATAGTCAGGAAAAAGATATGTCTCAAACTGAGAAGAAAACAGTTAAGCCTAGGTTTATAAAGTTTGTCAAACCTAAGGAGAAAACTACTAGGGAAACTATTAAAATATCTGAGAAACCTAGTCAAAACACACACATCCCTAGAGGAAATCAAAGAAACTGGAATAATATGATGTCTCAAAAACTAGGAAGTAACTTTGAGATGTTTAATAAAGCCTATTTTGTGTGTGGAAGTTTTTATCATTTGCAAGCTAATTGCAATTACCATCAACATCAAAGAATGGTAAAACCTGTTTGGAACAATGCTCAAAGGGTGAATCATCAAAATGCTAAAAAGACTCACCCTGTGCTATAAGGAACATGGTTCCAAGGGCAGTACTAATGAAATCTAGCTCTGTATCACCTAATACTACTAGACAAGTTAATACTGCTCACTCAAAACCAACAGTTAATGCTGCTAGACCAATGACACATCCTTTTAAAACAACACATTCAACTGTTAAGAGGCCCATTCATAAGGTAACAACATTTAAAAACAGCAACATTAATCAAAGGTTTAATACTGGCAGTACTAAAATTGTTAATACTACTAAAAATGTTAATACTGCTAGATCAAAAACAGTAGTTAATACTGTTAAGGGAAATAATGTTGTTAAGGCCTTAGCTTGTTGGTTTGGAAACCAAATACTAAAGTTTCAGACTATGTTTCTAAACACAACAGTGCATCAATCACCCTGAAGTATGATAGTGGCATTCTTAAGTCCTTCATAACTGGAATAGAAAATCTTTCAAATCACAAGGTCAAGATAATTAGATGTGATAATGGGACTGAGTTTAAAAACAAAGAAATGAATCAGTTATGTGAGAAGAAGGGTATTATGAGACAATTTAGTGTAGCTAGAACTCCTCAACAAAATGGAGTTGCTAAGAGGAGAAATAGAACACTAATTGAGGTTGCTAGGGCTATGCTAGTTGATTCTAAATTGCCAACCACTTTTTGGGCAGAAGCAGTTAATACTGCTTGCTATGTGAAAAATAGAGTATTAGTGGTCAAGCCTCATAACAAGACCCCATATGAACTCTTTAATGGTAGACCTCCAATCTTAAGTTTTATGAGACCATTTGGGTGTCATGTTACCATTCTGAATACTATAGATCACTTAGGCAAGTTTGATAGTAAGGCTGGTGAAGGTTTCTTTGTTGGATACTCTTTAAACAAGAAAGCCTTTAGAGTATTCAATAGTAGAACAAGGATTGTGGAAGAAAACTTGCATATTTTTAGTGAGAGTATACCTAATGTTGTAGGTAGTGGACCAGATTGACTATTTGATATTGATGCACTAACAAGAACAATGAATTATGAGCTAATTGTTGCAGGAACACATTCAAATGGTTTTGCAGATACAAAAGATACAGAATCTGTCCAAAAGTACATTTTGCTGCCAATATGGAATGCTAATCCACCATTCTCTCAAGATCCAAAGAGTTCTCAAGACAATGGACTCTCACCTCCAAGTACAGAAAGTGAAAGTGAAGATTAAGAAAGGGGAAATGACGATCAAGAAAGGGAAAACAATGTTAGCAAATATTAACTATGGAAATTAGTTAGCAGTACTAACATTATTAATACTGCTAGCACAAATGAAGTTAATACTGCTGACAGAATTTCAAGCATTGAACCTCAAGATGATCCAGATATGCCTATTTTGGAAGAAAATGGCATAGTTGACCACTCCTATGATGAAGATGCTGGTGCAGAAGCTGACATAAACAATTTATATACTACAATCCAAGTCAGTTCTATTCCAACTACAAGAAATCATAAAGATCATCCCCTTCATCAAGTTATTGGAGATTTGCAAGCAACTACAACAACAAGACAAATGTCAAAGAATGTGGAGGAACATGGGTTTGTTGGCACTACTCTTAAACAAAGAACAAACCATAAAAACCTTTAATTTTGCTTATTTACTTGCTTTTTATCACAAGAAGAACCCAAGAAGATAGATCAAGCATTAAAAGATCCAAGATGGATATAGGCTATGCAGGAAGAGCTTCTACAATTCAAGTGGCAAGAAGTTTGGACTTTGGTAGAATTACCAAATGGAAAAAGGGTCATAGGCACTAAATCGGTCTTCAGGAACAAAAAGGATTAAAGAGGTATTATGATTAAAAATAAAGCAAGATTGGTTGCTTAAGGGTACACACAAGAAGAAGGGATTGACTATGATGAAGTCTTTGCCCCTGTTGCAAGAATTGAAGCAATTAGGCTATTCTTAGCTTATGCTTCTTTTAAAGACTTTGTGGTGTACCAGATGGATGTAAAGAGCGCGTTTCTCTATGGGAAGATTGCAGAAGAGGTGTAATGTATGTCAACCACCAGGGTTAGAAGATCTAGATTTTCCTGATAAAGTGTACAAGGTTGAAAAAGCACTTTATGGACTACATCAAGCTCCTAGAGCCTGGTATAAAACCTTGTCAACTTATTTGCTGGATAATGGGTTTCAGAGAGGAAAGATAAGCACTTTATGGACTACATCAAGATCTAAGAGCCTGGTATGAAACCTTGTCAAGATGTCTGTTGAACAATAGGTTTCAGAGAGGGAAAAATGACAAGACCTTATTCATCAAAAGACACAAAGGTGATATTTTGTTGGTCCAAGTGTATATGGATGATATCATCTTTGGTTCAACAAAGAAGGAGCTATGCAGTGAATTTGAAAATCTGATGCACGAGAGGTTTCAGATGAGCTCTATAGGAGAACTTACATTCTTCTTGGGATTACAAGTGAAGCAAAACGATGATGTCATATTTATTAGTCAAGATAAATATGTTGCAGAAATCCTGAAGAAGTTTAACTATACAGATGTTCCGAGATAAGCTAGCACATTACGCACCCATGGATACAGCACAACAGATGCGAGCATTCTGATAGGCTTGCAGAAATACAGAACCTTTTCTAAGTCTTCTCTCCCGTCAGACAGCTGGACAGTGATGAGTGCAGATATCTCTCCCGCAACAACTCACTCTCCCTCTCCACTCAACGACACCCCACCGCCTACACACCAACTACAGGCTCTCTCGACTAACTCACAAACGTATCAAGATGAAAACGCTGACCAAACTCACCTACGTTCCTCTACATAAGTATTGTTTGCAGTACGTATGATCTCATGTCAAGATTCCAAGTCACCCTCCTATAGTATCTACAATCAAAATAAAAACTCACAATCTCCAACCACCACACCCCCACGCGGTCAAAATAATTTTTAGATACCTAAAAGGCCAACCTAAACTGGGCCTTTTGTATCCTAAATATTCTCCCTTTGAATTGGTGTCATATTCTAATAGTGACTAGCTGGGGCAAGCTTAGATAGAAAATCTACAACAGGAGGTTGTCAGTTCCTAGGGTGCAGATTGATATCATGGCAGTGCAAGAAACAAACTGTGGTTGCCACCTCCAATACTGAAGCTGAATATGTGGCTGCTGCTAGTTGCTGTGGACAAGTACTCTGGATTCAGAATCAAATGATGGATTATGGGTATAATTTTATGCACACCATGATACATATTGATAATAACAGTACTATATTGCATCCATTAAGAATCCTGTTTGCACACATCTAAATAAACAAAACACATGGGAGATTAGACCATCATTATATTAAGAGACTGCAATGATAAAAAAGTTAATCCAAGTTGGTTTAAAATTACACAGAGACAATAATTTTGCAAGACTTACTTACAAAAGCTTTAGATGTTGGAAGATTTAAATACTTGAGTTGCATTAAATGGAATCTAAATCTCTAAATAAGAAAAAAAACCTTAAATCTCTCTGTGTCTTTGAAAAGTGTGCAAAAGAATAGTATTGTTTATTGTATCAATTAAGTATTGCTAAGTATAGCTAGTACTGCTAGTTATATTTAAAACTGCTAGTTATAATTAGTACTGTTAGTCATATCAACTAGTACTGCTAAGTATAACTAATACTGCTAGTTAAAACTGCTAGTTTTAATTAGTATTGGCAAGAAGAAAATACCTTGGTTTGTGTTTTCTTGGCTATGGACTGACATTTTCAGGATAAGCATATTGAGTACTTAATGATTAAAAGCTTTAACCTCCTCAAGTTGTGTCAATATGAAGTTCCCAGCATGGTATGACAAGATAATGTGTTATCAAAAGAGGTCGGGACACTAAGATACCTCCATCTGTGTGGTCCCCCAGTAAAGGTTGGTGCTGGAGATCTGTCCATAAGGAAGTTGGTGACAGTAGAAAAAAGGGCCTGCCACTACTCTTAGCTTTCTTTCTTAGCTTAGGAGCAAAGCAGACAGTAGTAACATAAAATAAGACACCAATTCATGGCAACACTGTACATGGAGCAAGTCCTTAAGAAACTGGTTCAGGTAGTTGGTCCCACAGTGGCCAACTTTAACCACATTGGGGATGTAGATGCTGCAAACATAATGGTTTTTGAGCTGCATCTAAAAATCCAATGACCCACCCTTCTCAAGAGTTGAACAGTGATAAACATTTAGAAGTGGGTAGGACATCAAAAACTAATGGAATTTGTGAATTTGTACAAAATTGTGTGAGCAAAAAGAATAGAGAGAATAGGTGAGCTAAAAAAAAGAGAGATGTGGGATAAAAACAGAAAGAGTGATTGTGTGAGAAAAAGAATTGAGAGATAAAGTGAGCTGAAAAATAGAAAGAGAGCTTGTGAGAATCTAAGTTTATGATGGGAATGTTAGTTGGAACAGAATTGGTATTAATACAAGCTTGGCCCCCCATAAACTTTAATACTAGCCAATATTAAGTTAGTACTTAGCCAGACATTTTTTAAATTACTGCTCGGGTGGAATTAGTACTCTGCTGGACTTAGAGTTATAACTCTTCGCAAAGCTAATATTAGTACTGACTGCTGGGTTGACCGTTAGTACTGTTTAAAAAAAAGCAAGAACAGATATTTCGTTCTCTAACTAAATATAGCCGTTGTGAAATTCCGCCAACAATATAGCTTCTAGGGTTTGACTAAATGGAGAATTCATGATCTTTCTATATTATCATAAGAATTCTTCAAGATAAGTTCAAATCTTTTACAGTCGGTGAAAACAAACTCCTTACAAACTCTCTTATATCTCAATTCACTCTACCAAACTCTCATACTCTCTCTCACGACCATATCCCAAAACTTAATTCACTTTCTATTTCATCCAATGGCGAGATTGGAATTTAGCGACAAGCATAACATAGTAGCTTACTTAGAAAAGTCAAAAGGAAGTGAGGAATTTCATCAAATCATTGATTTTTTAGGTGGAAGTCACATCAAGTATGCTCTCACTAAAAGCCCAACCCTCTATGTTTCACTACTTGAAGAATTTTGGCAAACTGCTGCTTTATGCACAATCGAGGATGGGGTCAGAGCTATCACTGCTACCATAGACAGAAAGGTTAAGATATTGATTACTGAAGCCTCCATTAGAAGACATCTCAAGCTTAATGATTCTGAAGGTCTTCCTAATCTTCCTAATGCAGAAATTTTTAAGCAATTGGCTCGTATGGGGTATGTAACTAATTCTGTCAGTCTTACCTTTCAAAAAGGACATTTCTCCCCTTAGTAGAAATTTCTCATACACACTATTCTCTACTGTTTAAGTCCTAAGTAGACTTCTTGGGAACAGTTTAGTAGCAACATTGCTACTGCCATCATTTGCCTGGCAACAAATAGGACTTTTAACTTTTCAAAATTCATCTTTGATGCCAGGGTAAAGAATTTGGATAACCCACACAAATTTTTGATGCACCCTATATTCATCCAAATTCTAGTGAACAAACAACAAAGACTACTTTTGCCACATTCAAGAACCTTTCCTACACATATCCTCACAAAGAAAGTGTTCAGCAACATGAAGAGACCTTCAAAGGGATACTCTAGGATAGTGACACCTTTATTTGATTCAATGCTAAGTCTACCTTAGGGTGAAGCACCATCCACCTCTCCTTCAAGAATAACATCTTCACCATCCCAATCTCCTCAACCATTATCACCCTCACTACATCCCACACCTGCTGCAGAGGAGGCTGCCCCAAAACCCTATGAATCACCTCTTCAAAGTATTCACTCACTTAGACGTGATAAGGGTAGCTTATCACTACATGAATTGACGGTATTATATACCACTCTATCTAACAAAGTTGCAGGACTGGAATCTAAACTGAAATAAACTAAGGAGACATACAATGCTGCTCTCACAAAGTTGATCAAAAAGGTGGAAAGATTAGAGTAGACTGTCAAGATAAGCAAATCCAGGAGAAGAGCTAGGATTGTTCTTTTAGAAGAAGAAGAAGCTACAAAGGATTCTTCCAAACAGGGGAGGAAGATCACTGAGATTGATGAAGATCCAAACATCTCCTTAATGCAACATGAAGGAATGACTTGGGATTAAGAGAAAGCTAGTGATGATACTGAGCTTATGTTACAAGAAGATGCACCTACTGAGCTTGTAGAAGACCAAGGAAGTGGTGAAAAAGGTCAACCAGAAGTTACTACTGTTGATACTAGAGTTAATACTGCTTGTGCAACTCAGGTTAGTACTGCTAGAAGAATAGTATACACAAGAAGAAGTGCGGAGAAGAGGAAAGATAAAGGAAAAGCAATAATGACAGAACCTGAGCCACCAAAGAAGTTAAAGAAAAGGGGTTCAAGTTCAGATGAGCATTAATGAGGATTTAGCCAAGAAGGTACATGAGGAAGAACAAGCAAAAGCAATAGCAGAACAAGAACAAGAAAGGAAAAATTTAGAAGCAGCTTTGGAACTTCAAAGGCAGTTAGATAAAAGGGAAGAAGTTCCAGATGAAGCTACACAATCTCCTGTTATTGATTGGAATGATCCCTCTGTGATAAGGTATCATGCACTACAAAATAGACCAAGATTTGTAGCTGAAGTAAGGATGAATATGTGTAGATACTTGATGAATCAAGGAAGATACAAGATGCAATATTTCAATGGAATGAGCTGTGATGACATAAGGCCCATCTTTGAAAAGTTATAGGATCAAACTCATGATTTTGTGCCTATGGATTCTGAGTTAGAAGTTCAAAGAATTTAGAAAATAAAGAGAAAAGGTCAAGAAGTCCTAGAAGAACCTGCAGAGACACAAGAGACTGAAATTGAACAAGTTGAGATAAAAGCCTCTAAGAAAGCAGGAGGAAGAAGAAAGAAATCACTTGCTAGAAAAAGAGGAAGAGAGTCTGTTAGTGAAGAAAGCTCAAAGAAACAAAAGCTAGAAGATGATGCTGAGAAAGAAGAACTTCAAGGATACTTGAATATTGTGTCAGAAGATGAAGGTCTTGATGTTGAATCCTTAGTAACTAAGTATCCTATAGTAGACTAGGAGACACAGATTCTAGGAAATAAATACTATTATTAAATCAAAAGAGCAGATGGAAGTATTAAGTATTATAATCTTTTTAGTGCTATGCTTTATGATTTTGATAGGCAAGATATGCTAGAAATATACAGATTAATCAAGGAAAGATTTCAGACATGAAGTCCAGAAGGATATGATCTATTGCTTTGGGGAGATTTGAAGACAATGATGGAACCAAATGCAGAAGATGAAATATGGAGAAATCAACAAGATTGGAATCTGATACAATGGAAATTACATATTTTTTGTGGAATTCGTTTGATTTTAATGGATACAGGATTGGTGATCCACATGATGGCGGAAAGGAAGTATCCTCTGTTACAAGATGTTTTGTCAATGATGTTGCAAAAAAGACTTGAAGTTGATTATCAAAGTGAAATGAGTTATGAACTCATCAGGTTTGTCAAGTCACAGGTACAGAAGTAGATAAGTGTTTGGAAGAATCCTCTCAAAAAAAGGATTAATTCAGAGAAACTTGATGATTTTGAAGGTAAATCACAAGTTTAGGGTAGGATTGTTGGGAATTAAAATGTCTACACACTAAGTACTGCCAAGCTCAAGACTTAGTACTGCCAGTGTAAGTTAGTACTGCCAGTACTAACTTAAGACTGCTGAAGGGAACTTAGTACTGCCTGACTAAGTTAGTAATGCTGGAGGAAAGATAGTACTGCCAAAGGAAACTTAGTACTGCTAGAAGACTCAAGACTGTTGGATGAAGACTTAGTACTGCCAGTGTAGTTAGTACTGCTTGGTGTTGTACACGTGGTATGAGTTAGTACTGCTTGGTGCAGCATGGGTCATCAGCATGGGTTATCAGCATGCATTTTCTGTATAGGAATATGTTAGTTTTTAGATTTAAATACATGTAAAGCTAGATCTAGATCTAGAACTGATTAGAGTATTATGCAAGTTGTTGTAAACCCTCCAGGACTCCTTGGTGTATAAAAGGAGGTCCTGGGGCATAGAGTTAAATATATGTTTTACAAGTCTATCATAGAGTCATAGTTTCAAGGTTCTTGTAACCCTAATACTGTAAGAGTATTCGTATTATTATCAATAATATTGGAACTTGTTTTGTTAAACTCATTGTTCACTATTCTACTGTTTCATTAATCATTCTTGTTACTATTAAAGATTAGTTTCCGCATAGTCTTTAATAACACTCAAACACAGTTTCTACCATAGTTGTGTTAGATTTATCTAGCATAACTAAACCTTGTACAAGAAAAGGAACTATCCAGTTTGGGACTCACAGTAATGACTTAAATGTTTATTAATTGTAACGATGTTTACCTTTTTACAAACGTCTATATAGTGGTCGTTCTCTTATCTTGTGTGATGTGTATTATGATATCACGCCCCTAGACACGTATTTCGTCCAGGCCCCGTTTGGAGGTATAACACCATATAACTATCCCACACCCTTGCCATGCACTCATTTTTAGTGTGATACACCTAGTAAACCCCTCCGAGCCTATCCCTTTTTCACGATTCTCGTAATTCTCTTGTAGATTCCAGATTATTAATGAAGAGCACTGTTAAACCCTTGAACCAATTGTTACACCTAAATCTCCTTAGCCTACCTTGTATGTACTCACTTTTATTACATTATTGTAAAACCTAGTTAATTAATGCAGGAGTACATAGTTGCTAAGTTGAGTCATCTATCCATGTAAATACAGTTTTAGGATGATTGGAAATCATGGTAGTTTTATCTTATGAAGAATTAGGGGAAGACGTCACATATTACCCCCATTAGAGCTTAATTAGCTCCATGTTTGTTAATCCTTTCAAATCCGGTCATTAGCTTAGTAAATTGTAATGAGTTGAAAAACTCAAGTGTAGGGGTGTGTTATAAACCCCAAGTTATGTATTATGTTATTTAAAAAAAGAAAAAAATGAGAAAAATATAAAAGAAAAAGAAAAAGATTGATGTAGAGTTTTGTACCTTAGTTCGTTATCTTGTACTTAGAGTAGTCGAGTCTTGGCTTAGCAACGCCTCAACATGTATTCTTGTAGTTAATTAACTTATCACCGCTCGTGTATCCACCATCTGTTGCTTCTGCTGTTAACCTACACCTTACACATCATAACCCTTTAAAAGTCCTCTTTGATAGTAATTTCTAGTACTTGCGCCTAGTGATGGAGGTTTGATCCTTTACCAAGCTTATGGTAATTTATATGCTATGACAGGTTATGAGTGTTATTTTCCTGTTTCCCCAAATTGTTATAATTCATTATACACCCGAGAGAAAGAGAGAATCCAAACACTTATGTGAGGTGCTAGTATATGCTTTTCGTGCTTTCAATTACGAGGTCTAGAAGGTTGTGTCGTAAACTGCTTTTAAAGAGTAGGTTAAATGCCCCCAATATTGCTATTGTCTAGGTAGAAAAGCCCATTTGCTTGAGGACAAGCAAATCCCAAGTGTAGGAGTATTTGATGAGGTGTCATTTTATACACTATTTCGGGGTCATTTAACCCCTAAATCATGTAAATATGCCTAGATTACGTGCTTAATCATTTGTTTTCAGGTTTTTAGCACTTGGATGGTATTTGGAGGAAATATACGTGACTTGGACTTATTTAGAGAAGAAATGGACAAGATTACGGACCTACACCAAATCTCTTGAAGAATTATGCATACAGCGCGTGGAGACGGCATCGCAGGCATAAAGAGACGCCGTCACCGTCGTGATCTATCTAGTGACGGCGTCAAAAATCTAGCGACGGCGTCAGGACGTGGCCGACTTAAAGAGGATCTAGAATCATCCACGTGGCGACGGAGTTATGACTTCAAAGCGACGACGTCACAACAATTTTTCTATATATATTAAACCGAAATTAGGGTTTTAGGTGTGTAACTTTGTATAACTTTAGGGAGACAAACCCTAGTCATTCTAGCAGCTTTTTAGGTCGTTTCTAGGGCCTCAAAAACCTATTGTAACTACCTTCAATATATGTTTTAATCAAGTAAGATTGTTTATCATTAATCATTCAATATGTCTATGTGTTGTTTGATTAATTTATGTTCTTGCTTTATCTTTAACATGCTAGGCTAAACCCTCCTTTGTATTTACTTATGATTGCATGAAACTTAGGTTGTAGATCCTTTTGATGTTGCTTCTTGTTGATGGATGTGCGCGTTAGGCTCTAGAAAACTAGCCATAAGATATTAAATTGGCATAGACGTCTAGGGAAACGCGAGTGTGTAGAAAGGATACCATCGGTAACAGTCTTCATACTACCTTACCCCTAATATGGTTGATCCCTCTTAAGATATTTCACATGCATTTAATATACTCTTAGGGGCCTTGTAATAGTCTTCATACTACCTTACTTGTGCGTTGCCTTAACGGAATATTAAATAGACGGCGGGTTCGTGTAATTCGTTCATGACCTAGGAAATACTTACACAGATCATCACAAGTGTGACAAAGCAACAGATCTAGGAGAAGCAATCTGAGGAGTAGTGCATGATTAGGTAAATACATCTTTTTATCATAAAGTTATCACCAGTAGTTTAGATTATATTTAGTTTAATTAGCTAAAACAAACCAACCTCTCAAAACCATGATATTTACCTGCTTTCTTATAAATATAAAAACACAAAAAGAATCTTCTCTTAACCCCTTAGAATTCTGTTAGACCGTGTTCGAGCCTTCCCAACCTATTCCTCTAGAGAACGATAACAACCCCCGAGTCTTGCCTATACTACACTACAACGACTAGGTACACTGCTTAGGAGATTGTAAAGCTTCCTGTGAAGTCTTCACAACCTCCTCATCAAGTTTTTGGCGTCGCTTCTGGGGAAAATCCCGAACAAACCTTTGTTGAATATGCATCCTCGCGTACCGACGAAGTGGGAGGTAAGTGGTACACTTTCAAGCCCGAGCGAAACAATCTTGGTGACACCTACAATCCGTCATGGAAAAGTCACCCAAACCTTAGGTGGAGACAACCCCAAAATTCTTAAAACAATTTTTTAAACCCACCTAACCGGTTCCAACCCAACGGTTCGATCCCGAACCGTTCTTTCAACAACAATCCTCAAAATTTTAACAATCAATCAAATCTTAAAGGATTGGTGTCCAACTTCGTGGCATCTCAAGACGCTAGATTGTCCAAGTTTGAAGCCGATTTCAAACAACAACAAAACGAGATGACCAACAAAATCGACACAGTATTGAAGGTCGTCACCGATTGAATGGCTGGAGCGCTTCCTAGCGACACGGTTAAGAACCCGAAACTGAATGTCAGCTCTACCTATCCAATTTTGTCTGCTCGTTCTTACCCAACAGAAGACCCCCAATGCTCAATCCAAATTCACGGTTCAATCAACACCATCACAATCCTTCAAAGTAACCCCTGAAACGACAAGCCAAAAGAGGAAAAGCAAGAAAAAAAGGACAACCCAAAAAACATAAACACCAACCCTTCCCCACCACCTGATCCATCGGTTTCATTTATCATCGAAAAAGTCTGTAAACTTAATTCATTCTTCAAATCGCTTGGCTTGGTACCCTAGTCATCCAACACAGAAATTGTTTGCACAAAAGGGGATGACAATGACATAATGTTTATTGAAATAATTAAGCAAGATGATGATTCGCACATAGAGGAACCCGAAGTAGGTGAAAACGCTGGAACATGAGAGTCCGAGGTGGAGTATTTTGACGTATTCCTAACCAGAAGCGAGTTGGCATATCATAAGTATCTAATGTGCGGTCCAATCCCTTCAATATTTTTAAGAAACCCTATCATCACGGAAAGGTGTCCGTCAAACCTTAAAATACCATGCAACATTGGACATGTAACTCCCCTCTAAATATCATGACCCGAATGATGTATAATTGGATCATGAGAAGAAAACTTGACCCTAGGGAAAATTCAGATAGAGGAGTCAGCAACTTCACGGGAAGGATTAAGGGAATACATGTTTTCGTAGGAAACTTCACTTATGTTACAGACTTTATGATTGTTGAGGATATCAGTTCAATTATAGACCCTAGGCTATCTCAAGTAGTACTAGGAAAACCCTTTGTTGAAATATCCAACATGACTCATGACCCACCCGAAGGTGTAGTAAGGTTCACAAACGGGACCAATGAAGTTACCTATAAGATGCCCCATAAGATAGAACATTACAACTCGTTGTCAGACCTATAGAAAGTGCACACAAAGTTAGTCTACCTTAGGAACGAAGAAGACAAGAGAAGAGGAGTGGAGTACGTGATGAGCAAAATACTAGGGTTTTACAAAGAATGTCTAGAGCTTGGACCCGAATATATGACTGGAGTGGATGATGAAGGAGAAGTCACGTAATAACGTGTGACTTCGAGTCTAGCTACAAGACTCATAAATAAAGAAAAGCGCTTTTTGGGAGGCAACCCAATATTTACTTTTTCGCATTTAGGAGTGTCGTGTGCTTTATTCTTTATTGTTTGTTTTTTAATGTTTGAATCATTTTGTAATCATGCTTTTCTTGTTTGTAACTTCGTCTTATCTACAATCAAAGGTATTTTGCATAAAATAAGTGTAGGGGGATATATCCGGTTTATAAGAACCAGATTCAAACATTTAAAATAAATTGTTTAGATTAATTCGCATCAGTTTCGAGTCATATGATTGTAATGATTAATTCCAGGCTTTTATGCAGTGTTTTCTACAGATATAACTAATAAAATTGCGTGCAGGAAACTTCTCATTAAAAACGAAGAGGAAATCTCCACAGTGTGTGGAGACGGCGTCGGGATTAAACCCGGCGGCGGCGTGTCTCCAGCAATGTGAAGATTCAAAATTTTTCAAGTATTTTTGAAAAATAAAATGTGCAATATTTAAAATTTGTAATTTTGTTGTAAACCTGCAGAAACCTATAATTATATCATCTCTTTCATCCTATCTTTACTGCTTTCATAGAGTCAAAACCCTAGACCCTCGTTGTATATATCATATCCCGTCGATTTTACGCTTGGTGTAGTTGTCTTTGTCTTTGATTTACACGTTATATTTGATGCGAAGAAGCATGGAAGTTCTTAGGAAGTTTCATTGGACGACTCTTGGAGGACGATATAACCAGTTATCGCATGTTTCTTTTCCATTATTGAGCAAACCAGGGGAGTACTAGTTTCTTTTACTTGTTTTCTTTTCTTTTTATTCATTTTTACGGGTACTTCTAAGAACTTTAGGGACAATGTTCAACTTAAGTGTAGGGGGAAATAAGCCTTAGAAACTATTCCTTCATTTGCCATTTGCTTTGTCTTTAAAATGATGGGTAATATATCGAAACATAGCGTAAAAGGTAATTTTGACCAAAATTTAATTTTTTTATGACACATACCAACGAAAACCAAGTATTAATAGCGTGTCATGGATAGGAATTTATATGACTAGCACAAAAACCCTTAAAATTCCACCCCAAAAATGTGAGGTTTGCCTTTAGATCTTTAGGAATTCGGG
>BQNB010151898.1:0-15842 GCA_026074375.1 Tanacetum coccineum | reverse complement strand
AGTAATATTTCTCAAACTCAAGCATAATACTAAGGACAAGATTGCATACATTGTAGTACATTACATGATTAGTAATATGCGTATTATTCATTTTGGTATCGAATAGAGTTTTGCATTGTTTTCGCGTGCAGCATTTACCTTGCTCGCTTCATATTCATTGCTACCTCTTTAAGTGAGTTTATAGTCCCCATATTATACTTTTCAATCATTTATCAAAGCTCGGGGATGAGATCATGTTTATTTTACAAAATGGATGCAAGTACAATTTAATTCAAATATTACGAATTTACGTAAGTAGCTATAACCCATACCACTATGCCCATCATCATGAACTGTTAATTACTGGATTGTAAGCGAGAATGTTATAAATAGATCTATTTGGAGTGACGCTCCCGTTCGGGCAAGTAGCACTTGCTAGTATTTCGGTTAAACGGAACGACGAACGTATACCATTTCAGATCATATAGATGTTACGGGTTGAACATCTACATTGGGCACCCTCATTTAAATGTACTTGATATACATTCATTGTTGAGCTTCAGTGTCATGAGCTTAGTGCATTTCGTAATACATTTTTGTGATATTGTAATTGTTACTCTATTACAGGGAAATCTTGCTATCCGCCTCATTTAATTTATAAACCTATAAATTCACCAACATTATTGTTGACGTTTAAAACATGTTTTCTCAGGTACTTAAGTGCTAGGTGCTTGCTTGATGTGCATTGGAGTCTAAAAAAATACAAGATTACATTTCAAACGACACTTAGAGGTCGTTTGCTCATGACTTGTGCAATGGTATTATGAAGTAATGCCCCCGGAACATCATATTCCACTACGACCCATTTTAGGGGTGTTACTTGCGATCGGGTTGACGAAGAGTTGGAGCATTGTATTATTAGTTGTTCTTTAGTCCTTCCTATTTGGAGGAAAGTTTAGAGTTGGTGGAATTTAGAACCTCCTGTGGTGTTCCCTTCATTCGCGATTTCTGACATTGCTACTGGAAATATATATCCGAGTGGTAATCCAAGGGTGGGTAAGGTTCTGCAAGGAATTTTTCAAATTACTATTTGGGCTTTTTGGAAGTGGAGAAATAGGCTTGTAAATGCCTCTACAGATTCGATCTCAAAGATTAAGGACGAAGATATCTTTTCGACCATTCAAAGATTGTCCAAGACTTGTATCGCTGCTCGCCTTACTTCGAAGCAGGCTAATTGGGATGTTTGTATTTCCAAGCCTTTTGATTTGTTTGTATAGTCTTTTTGGTTTTGGTAGGCTCATGGATTTTGTTAGCTTGGCTATGTACATCTTGTTGTATCCTCTTTGAGCTTTTTTGGAGCTTTGTTTTATATATTTTCTTTCGAGCTTTTCAAAAAAATATATAATTCCACCCACATAATATATATGAATTAAAAAATTAAATTTATTATTTATTTATATTATATTAATTATATATTATTATAAATCTAGTTTGGTTTTTACGGTTCGGTTTTTGGACGAAAACCGAAAACGAACCGAAATTTTTTAGTTTTTAAAAAAGTAAAAACCGAACCATCGGTTTTAAGTTTCGGTCGTTTTTTCTGTTCGGTTTTTTCGGTTTTTGGTTTGATTTTGGTTTTTTTGGTTTTTCCTGCTCACCCCTAACAAATAGTTAGTTGACCTATTGAAGATGTTTTCAGAAGTTAGAACTAAATTGACCCAACTTGGGCGAGACATGCAAAACACTTAAGGGTGTGGTTGACGCACATCATTTATAAGCATTTAGGAGCGGTGAACATTAAACGTTGTGATTTTAAATGCTTGTTTTGTAAGTAGTAAGTAGCTTTATCTTTTTGAATGCTCATTTTATAAACGCCCCATGAAATAGTATATAGGAGCGTTGGTCATTTTAGAGTTGTTTTACACATTTGAAATATAACTACAACTAGGTTAACAAGCATTTTTATAGAAGAAAGCAGCTAATGCTCACTACTACTGCTTACTGCTAATGTTACTTTTGCCAAACACCCTTAGTGAAAAGGCATAAATTCTTGAAATGTGGTTTTTTTGTTATTTGAAACCAAAAGAAATACAAGGCCCGTGCGCATGGGCAGAGACATTAGAGGGCACGGTGAGCACGTGCCCGCTATCAAAAAAATTTCTAGTGTAAATTTACTAAAATTTGGTAGCTATTTTGTAATTTGCCCCCTTAACAAAAAAATTTATAGTGCCATAACTTTCTAACCTACATGAAATAGAAACACAAATCGTTGTTCCAAATAATAACTTGGTATATCTAGCTAAGATCAAGATCTCATGATTCAAGCACTTGGTCACATTTGCATGCTATTATTAGAAACTTTTTAACCAATTGCCCTACTTGTATGGTGTCGCGCACACACACACTCTCCAGTCTCCATGTATAAATCCTACTGATAATGTGCATCGATCTTGTTTCTTACTCCTGATCAAAGATGCATCTTGGCATCTTGCTCAACAAAATATTCAAACTATCAAAGGTATTTATTCAGATTTTTATTACTCATGTATATATACTTGAGTTTCTAATGTCGAGTGCATGACTTGCGATCTAATTTTTATTACTAGTAAAATGATATTCCACTGTGCTTGCTTCCGAGATTTAGAATGTCTTTTTTTCTTATGGTGCCTTACTAATGCTCGTAACACCATACAGATCAAATGGGATTTTAAAACATATATACAGATTTTGTGATATATCTAAAAAATGTATGTATTTATTTTTTTCTGGTAAAGGGTTTCCCCGTAAACGTAAAACTCCAAAAAACGTTAAGGTACATTGGATGAGGGTGATAGTAACTCTACGTATTTATTGTGCAGATCTTTTCTGTAGATAGTACCTGCCTCTCACCTTTCAAGTTGCAAATATAAAGTCACCAACAAATGTTGCATTAGATCGAATCCTCCGGGTATCGAGAACAAGGTTAGCGTTTAATTTTTGATATAACCTGATCTATTTGTTTTTTTTCGTAAAAAAGTGTCTCATTTTTTTTATTTTTTTGCTTCTCTTTGGAAATTTAGATCTGTTTCAGGACATCAAGATGGCAGATACTGAAAATACCATTGATGTTAGCAGCAACAATGACAACACTAATGAAACCAACAACAATAGCAATAGCAATGACAAAAATGATAGTGGCAATAATACTAGCAGTGGTAATGGCAATGAGAATGACAACAACAATGGAAACAGTGGAAATGGAAATGACCACGCCAATGTGAATAGCGATAATAACAATGTTAATCGTGCTGGTGATGGAGGTGGAAGCGTTAATAACAATAACAACCTTAGTACTGGTAGTGGACAAGACAACACTAATGTCGACAATGATCCAAAGATAAACTCGTCCGTATGTTTAACATCCGATTTCTTCCCAGAAGAATCATTCAAAAGCTGGTCAAACTACAGCAAGGCCTTAATGGAAACCAAAGCCCGTCTAAAAGAGCGTCTCCTGGCCCGTTCATCAGATGACTTTGAAATCAACGGAATGCGTGCTCGAAGTCAGAACGAGATGAAGCGGTCCCTTAATTGGTTTGACCTCATCTGGTTCGGTGTTGGAGCTGTCATGGGTGCTGGTGTTTTTGTCCCTCCCTCTACACACTACACACTGAGAAGCTGCACATGATTTAGCAGGTCCCGGTGTTATAATATCCTATCTAATATCAGGATGTGCTGCTCTACTTTCTGTCATATGTTATACTGAATTCGCGGTTGAACTTCCGGTGGCTGGAGGCTCGTTTGCTTATCTAAGAGTAGAGCTTGGGGATTTTGTAGCTTTTATTGCAGCCGGTAACATCTTATTTGAGTACGTTGTAGCTGGAGCTAGTGTATCGCGTTCATGGACTTCATATTTTGCAACTTTATGCAACTATTAAACCTAGTGAGATTGCTATTAACATTCCATCTATGGGGGAAGGCTTTGACTACTTGGACCCAATGGCTGTCTTGGTGTCTGTAGTCATTTTTGTATCATTGCATCTTTCAGCATGAAAGGATCATCAAGGTTTAATTCTGTTGCAACCATCATTCATATTGCTGTCTTGCTTTTCATAATCATAGCAGGAGCAACAAAGGCTAATCCAGCCAACTTTGACCCTTTTGCACCTTTTGGTATTCGTGGTATTTTAAAGGCTTCGTCCGTGATTTTCTTTGCGTATGTTGGGTTTGACGGAGTGGCGACATTAGGAGAAAGAACCAAGAAGCCGGAAGAGAAATACCAATTGGATACTTGGATTCTTGATGTTAATAGTTATCACTACTTACTCACTCTTGGCTACGGTACTATCCCTAATGCAACCCTATAACCAAATTGATGTTGACGGCCCCTATCACAGATTTGCATTTGAAGCGTGATGGAATGAACTGGGCCGAAAAAAAAAATTTTTTTTTTTTTATTTTTTATTTAGATCGGCATAGGAGCCTAAAGGGAATGACTACTGTTTTAGCTGGCTACCATCATAAGCAGAATCTCGCTATTTCACTCACATTGCTCGGACCCACATGGCGCCACCTATTCTAGCTGTAGTTCATAAAAAACTCGGGACGCCAGTGAATGCCGCCATTATTATGACTGCTGCAAACTGCCTAGTCGCATTCTTCACAAGCCTTGATGTCCTAGCAAGTCTTCTTTCCATTTCTACCCTTTTCATCTTTTCACTAGTGGCAATTGGGCTATTAGTAAGAAGATACTACTCAACCGGGATGACATCTGATCGAGATAGAAACAAACTGATTATGTTTCTGATGCTGATTGTGTGTTCGTCTACTGGGATATCTTTACTCTGGGCACGGGGAGTAAATAGTTGGTTGGTGTATGCTATTGTAGCAGGAATATGGTTTTTGTCCACATTGGGTATTAGACTGCAAGTGAACCAAGCAAGGAATCCTAGGCTGTGGGGAGCCCCATTGGTTCCATGGCTACCATCGTGCAGCATAGCACTGAACCTGTTCATGATGGGCTCGATAGATGGAGCATCTTTCTTGAGGTTCATGGGGTGGACTGCTGTCTTGCTCACATACTACTTTCTAGTGGGTTTGCATGCTTCGTATGATGCATCAAAGGAGACTATCAAGATGGAGGATGACAATGAAGTTGAAAGAGACAGAGTGTCAACAACTTCTGAAGCTTTAGAACTCAATACAATAACAACTAGCCGAACCTGATTTCTGAGTATTGATTTTTTGTACAGAAGTTACATTATGACTAGAACACGATTTATTTTTCCTATCATATATATCTTGAGCACGCAACGCCACAAAATTGATCAGTTCTATTTTGATTACGCAGAAGAAGGGTAGAGTGCAAGTATCTATCACTATCCAGTTATTAAAACTTTAAAATACGTAAAAATCACAATTTGTATATTTATCCTTATATTAGTAAAATTCCATTGATCATTATTTATGCATAAATACGATTTTCAAGACATAGATGACTTAAGTAATTCATCAAACTGTGTATACACAACATACATGTTAATAATGTAAATAAATAAAAAATTGTTAATAAAGAATTTTGATTTCGATAGAGATTACCTGAGCATGTTGTAGGATAAGTCGAGAACTACTTTTGACTTATAGGGGTGTTTGGCTAAGCTTAGTTTTGGGTTTATAAGCTTATTTGATTTTGACATATGTTTCATAAACCCAAATTTTCTCGCTTATTTTGAAAGCAATAGCTTATATAGACTTGTTATATATAAATAAGCTTATATAGACTCATAAGTTGAAAAATTTGGGTTTACATGAACCATACGCCGGAATGACATAAGTTCGAAAGCTCAAAAATAAGCTTAAAAGGAACACCCTAATGCTCCATTTCAATTAAAGTTTAACTCCTTTTGGCCGCATCCTTGCAGATTGGTTTTGAGATTAAGCATTTCACCAAGGTAACACTCAAACTTACAACTACCAAAGTTGAGGCGGGACAAAAAGCCTCCGAAACGTAAGTGAAACAGGCGGCAAATTTGGGAAAAATAAACACACCGGTTTGCCAGTTTGTATAATTTGGTAAAATAGGAAAACATTTGAAATATACAACATTTTAGAAACTAACTTTATCTCCCGATAAATACATATCTTCTCTTGTTTCTTTGTAAAATCATGTGTTCCCCCGCATCAGCAATTGCATTGAACCACTTGACTTTTCTTGTTGACAACATGAGATATCCCATAACCAATCCAACTAATGTTCCACATCCATATCCCAACGTCACCACTTTCCACGTAAACCCATTTTTCTCCTCATGATTTTCATGTGCTTCAAGTTGCGGTTTGTTTGTAAGCTCACTACACTTCTTGGGCAATTGAAACCCACAGAGTCCCAAATTCCCTGCAAATGAGCTCTCATCAAATGTGTTGAACTGTGTTCCTTCTGGTATACGCCCAATGAGACGATTTTGCGAGAGATTCAAGACTCCAAGACCCTTGATGCCTGCAAGACTTTGAGGAATTTGTCCTGTAAGTTGGTTCCAAGATAGGTCCAGTGATTCAATGTGTAACAGATTTCCTATAGTGCTTGGGATTCCACCTATGAGATTGTTGCGGGATAAGTTTAGCACTCTAAGATAAGCAATATCTCCAATAATATCCGGGATTTCACTACCAAACATGTTGCTTGACAGATCAACAAATGCGTACGCAACTGACACTTTCAAATATGGAAGCAACACACCTTTCACTTCAACGGTAATTGAGAAGTACTTGTTGTCAATGTGCATATATTCCAGTTCACCATTCTCCATATCTTTCTGCATGGCTTTGAAATTTCCAAAATATTTTACAGGGAGATTGCCCAAAAAGGAGTTCTGAGATAGATCAAGCACCACTAGACTCGGAAATGGGTTAACCACAAAGGGGCTTTCTATGAGACCTTGAAATCTATTTGATTTGAGGATGAGAACTTGCAGTTCAGGAAGATTGGCCAACCAGGGAGGGAATGTGCCATTTAAATTGTTATTGCCCAAATCAAGTATATTCAAGGATTGACATTTGGAGAAGGAGCTCGGAACCTCTCCTTCTAACTGATTTCCATTCAAAATAATCCCATCTAGTTGTCCACAATCTTCGTATGTATTTGGAATGGTTCCATGGAAACTATTGTTCCCCAGATCAACCATCTGAAGATGGGTGCTGAAATATCCAAAACATCGTGGAATAACTCCGTTGAAGAGATTATTGGACATATCCAATATATATAGATTGCTCATGTTGCAAACTGATAGAGGGAATGGCCCTTGAATCGAATTGGATGCGAGACTCAGATATTGTAACATATCCCATTCAAATGGTGGTAGGCCTGTTACCAAGTTATGTGAAAGATTAAAAACTTTCAACTCATTTCCTCCCATCTTCCCTACCCAGATAGGAAGGCTGCCATATATTTGGTTGTGAGATAGATCCACATAACTTAGTTTTTTCATTGCTCTTAAGGAGTTTGGAAATGTAGATAGTTTGCAAGAGGCCAGACTTAAGACACTAAAATATGGGTTTACATAGCCACTAACACTATTGGAGACTACAAATAACCCACTATAAGAGAGAATTAGTGTATCTAGATTTCTAAGGTTTGAAAAAAGTGTATCTAGTTCCCATGTACCATTGAAATTATTGTATGAAAGGTCTATGTGAGTGAGCTTTTTGAGTTGCCTAAACGATCGAAGAGCAGGATCCGGATCAAGCATATCAATAAGTCCAACAAGTTGATTGTTGGCCACCGATAATTGCTTTAATGGTTTTAGGGTGAACAACTCCGGTGGCAGGCTCCCACTGAACATGTTGTCATCAATATTTATAGTTTCTAGTGAGGGAAGAGTAAATAATGAAGAAGGCAATGAACCACTAAGATAGTTTTGTGACAAATCTAGAGTAGTAAGGTGCGTAAGGTTACCAAGGTATTTGGGAAGGGAGCCTGTGAAATTACACATAGAGAGATCTACCGTTTTCAAAAGCCTCATATTGTTGATCGAGTATGGTATCTCTCCTGACAACCTTGTATCTGTAAGAACTAAGTTTTCCAATAAGATTAGATTCCCAAGTGAGTTTGGTATCTCTCCAGCTAAGTTTGTCGATGACAGATCCAAGTAATTCAATGATTTGAGACGGCCAACTGAATTTGGTATATTTCCTGATACGCCGGTGGCTTCGAGACTTAACCACTTGAGAGGGATAGTACTGATGCTCCTCTTTACCTTTGGCAGTGAACCAATGAGTTCAAAGTTAATTGACAAGTCAAGCTTTTCCAAACTAGGAAGATTGAATATGTTATCAGGTAATTTCCCATAAATTCTAGTGGCTCTCAAATCAAGTGATTTCAAAGCAGAAGAGATATTTAGATATGCGGGTAAAACCAAAGACAGGTTAACCCTTCCAAGAGAAATATCACTCAAAAGTGTAAAATTCTGAAGGAGGTTCTTGAAAACATGAGGTTTAAGCGCAGGACGAAAACGATTCCAAGAAAGATCAAGAGAAACTAATTTTGAAAGAAGTAACAATTCTGAAGGAACTGATCCTGAAAATAAGGAATTTGAGATGTTAAAATGCACAAGACTATTAGCAAACTTGCCAATCTCATGAGGAAGGTTGGAAGAGCTAAAATCGTTGTAAGCAAGGTTGAGGGATTGGAGGCGAGGAAGGTCGAAGATGGTGCTGTTGGGGTGAATGATACCTTCGAGCATGCCACAGCTGAGGTCGAGACCAATAACATCACCAGTAAATTGGTTGCACGTGACTCCATTCCAAGTGCAACAGTCAATACTCTTGTCCCAGTTCTTCATCTTAGGATAATAACCTGAACCAAACTGTTCTTTACATAGTAAATCAATTATATTTTCATCATCATATGCATGAGAAATCGAGAAAAGGTTTTGTTTAAACTCAAGCAAAGCAAGGCTTTGCTGAGCTAGACATGAATAGTTCTCAGCAGACGAAGAGGAAGCGGAAGAACTTAAAGAGACGAAGAGAAAAAAGATTAAACTGTAAAGAAACTTTAAACTCTCCATTATCTTCACTTGCATCAACCATGAGATCCTCTCTTCTTATATAGCAACAAATGAAGCAAGGTCTTCAGACACAGCGAGACATCATTTTCAAACATTTGAATATGAAAGATTAATCGTCACATACGTTGGACGTGCTCAAACACGTACGTACTCTTGACTTTCAAACTCTTGACTATGACCATGGAGTTCAACTCTTACTAAGGTATATCATATATGTCAACTGTTATATATAGATCGTAAGCAATAACACTGTAGATGTGACTAATACAATTAACCTTGAATGGATGGGAAAGTAAACTGAACTAGGTTTGATTGTGTGATTAATTCAGAATCTTCTGTTTAGTTTAATGTCTCTAAAAGGATCAAAGATATAATATTTTCATGCTTAAAGCTCATGGCAATCAAAATTTCATTATCAAAACATGGTTGATTCCGTATGTAGTTAACTAGTTACGTACTATTATATTGACAATTTTTATTTAAAAGTCAAGAGTATGATGTATGAATACCAAACTGATGGATAACCATAGTTTTATAAGAAACATGAAAAAGAAAAAAAAGGCATGATTCCATAAGCATTTAATCAATTATTTACCATTTTACTAGTTAATGTACATGTTATACACAGATTTTTAATATAATCGTTTCATCATACAGGATATATAAGTTTTAAAGAATTGCGTGAAACATCTATTCAAAATTTTTAATATAATAATTTATTTTGCAAGGCGTATTAGAAGCATTATGTTCTCATAACTCAATTCAATCTTACATTAGAGTAACACGAGGAAAAAACAAATGATTTCCTAGATACAATGAATAGCAATTTGGTCTCGCAATCATTTGGTCATACAGGTGGTAGGCATATAAAAAAAGGCATAGATGAGGTTTAGATTGGATAAATATGAAATTATCTTCAACAAACTTTTGTTGGGATCGTACACCCACAAACAATAAATCACACAACAAATAGCCAAACAATATATAAAAAACACAAAAGCAACCCAACACAATGTTTAATGTGGTTTGACACCTCTATCCAACTTCACTATAATAAACAGGATAACCAGGGCCGGTCCTGAGTTTTCTATTACCCTGAGCGAGACATTGAATGATGCCCCTATTAAATGTCTTAAACACATTATTTTCTAAAGATTTGGCTTGCGAACAATATTCACATATCAACATGCTAAAACTTAGAAAAATCGCAAGTAGTAAGGTCTAGCTAGTTTTTCTAAAAATTCGTAAGGTTGTTAGTTTTTCTAAAAAAATCGCAAGGTTTTACTAGTTTTTAAAAAAAAATCTCAAGGTCTTGCTAGTTTTCTAAAAAACAGTAATTTCGATTTAAAAAAAAAACTAACAAAACCTAGCTAGTTTGATGGGTATAAAGGTTTTTTTTAATAAAAGCTATGTATTTGATGATATGTGTTTGTAAAATTAATTATTTTTGTCAATTTTCTTTTATAGTAAAAAAACTAGCAGTCATAATAATTATGATTTCGGTTTATCTTTTAGTTAGCATCAAATTAGTAAGTTATCAAGCTTAAAAAATCGCATTTACATGATAAATAAACTAAACGTTTAGAGTAATGTTATTTAGGCTTACAATGTTTTTTTTCTCTCCAAATTTCCATCAATCACTTTTTAAAATCCACCAATCAAATCATTAGGCATACAACTAAGCTTACTAATTAGGCATAAGAATCATTTTTCAATTGTTAACTCGAAAAAGATGAAAGTATAAGAAATGTAAAGTTAGAAAAAGGAAACAAACAAATGAGAACTTTAAAAATGATTTCCAAAACACGAAGCCTTTTGCTTTTCCTACCACCACTACGGACTCATGTGATATTCTAACTTGTAAAAAAAACAGTGTCTTCCATCTTTTATTTGACCACCTTCTCTCTCTTACTACTAGGTATCTTTTTTTTTCTTCCGACACACTGTTTCTCCGATGAGTTATTTTCTTTGAAACATTACTTGCTTTTCCATTTATTTGTTCTTCTTTTCAGACATCATTTTATCATTACAACACCATCTATATCACATAAAAATGTTTCACAATACTAAGACTTTGATGCCCCTGTTAATGTGATTTTTTTTGGAAAGGCAGTTATTGAATTAAATAGTCTCAATGGGTAAACATATATGTTGAGGGGCTAATTATGTTCTCTGTCTATTTTCAGTTTAGGCATAAAAAGTGTTTAGGCTCAAGATGGATAAATGTTGAAAGATGAAGGGCTTATTTTGGCAAGTGAGGAAACTATCAAGTCGGTGTGGTCAAGCAGTATAAAAGCTGGTCTTCACCAGCTTCTCTCTACTTTCCTGCTTCGTTTCTCTCTCTAAATTTCATATTTCTCTCAATATCTTTGTAATCCTTAATTTGAAGATCATCTTGATCTTGATTCAGTTTGTAATAGAACAATAATCAAGTTAGATTATTGATCCATACCTGATTAGCAGTGGTGGATAGTTCTTGGTTTATCTGATTAAAATCAGTTGTGATTATTGTTCTTAATACTCAAATTGAGATTTGAGTATTTTTGTTAATAAAATTCATAATTTCTTCATGGTATCAGAGCCAGGTTGCTCTGAAATCGTTTGAAAAAAATTAAGGTTTCATAAAATTTAGGGTTTTTCAAAATTAATCAATCAGTTTTCAATTATAACTGTTTTTTGGTAAGTTCTATGGTTTAATTGCACATATATATTGTTATTTGTAAAAAACCCTAATTTTGAGAAATTAGGGTTCTGTGGATCTTGGTAATTATACTCTCTCAAATTAGTTTTTTGGTGATTAAAAGTGCTTAATCGTTGGATCTTGGAGGTTCTGAGTTTGATTTGCTCTAATTTGAGAAAATTAGGGTTTTGTGGATCTTGGTGATTGGGTGTATGTTATTGCTGATTAATCTGCTAGCCCTCTTAACTAAGAGAATCAAGAGGATAGTCGGTTTGGTATTGATTTCCGCTACATATCATTTATAGCTCTGTAACACCTCTTTATCGTTCTCTCTTTAGTTGTTAATTGAGTCTGTCAGCCCTTGATCCGCCACATTGAGTGGTGTGAAAGCATGGGAACTTCCTTCTTCCTTTCCTCTTGTTTATTTCTTAGTATTGTTTGTTCTTTTTTTCATCATGTCTATTCATAATTCTGTTCATAATTCCGAGAATGGTGATGTTTATATTGAGGATCCTGATCCTGTTACTTTAATTAATAAATTGGATATTAGTGACCCATTACACTTGGATCCTAATGATACTACTGCTTTAACTGTTGTTTCAATAAAACTTAAAGGAACTAAAAATTATCAAGTATGGTCTTGTGCTATGCTTTTGGCGTTAGAAGGAAAGAATAAGACTGGTTTTATTGATGGAACATGTAAAAGGTCTAATACAGATGAGATTCTTGATAAACAGTGGGATAGGATTAATGAAATTGATTTGGGTTGTGGATCTTGAATTCAATCTCTGAGGAACTTTTCTTGGGTCAGATTTTTTCAAAAAAGACTAAACATGTTTGGGAAGAATTAAAAGAAACTTTTGACAAGGTTGATGGGTCAATAATATTTAGATTACATCATCAGATTAGTACTCTTAAGCAAAATGGTTCATCTATTGCTGATTATTATCATAAGTTGAATGCTTTGTGGAAATAGTATGATGCTATGATTAAATTGCCTAAATGTGTTTGCAATGCTTCTGAAAGTTTTAAGAAACATAATCAGTTGTTGAAATTAATGCAATTTCTTATGGGCTTAGATGATTCTTATATGCAAATTAGGAGTTCTATTTTGTCTAGAGAGGTTTTACCTGATGTGAGAAGTGCATATGCTGCCATCTCTAGTGAGGAATCTCACAGAGTTGTTGGTGGTAGTATTGCTGGTTCCTCTCAAAGGAATCAGGATTCTGCTTTTGTTTCTAATGTGCCTTATAGTCAAAATATTCAAAGAAATAATCAGAATAACAGTAATGGACCTTCAAGACCTAATAATTTGAATAATAATAGGCAAGGTGGGGGTTTAACTATGGTTTGTGAGAATTGTGGTTTTAATGGTCATAATATTGATAGATGCTTTAAAATCATTAGATATCCTGCTGATTTTGGGAAGAAAAAAACTGGTCAAAATTTTAAGAAACAAAATGTTTCTAATAATAATTATGTTGGGAAAAGTTCATCTTCTGGGTTTACAGATGAACAAATGGCCACTCTTATCTCTCTCATCAAAGACAATAAAATTAGAAAAAATATGCAGGCCAATATGGCAGGCACTTATTTTAATAACATTTTTAGTTTTTATAAAAATTTTAATATGTTTTTTCATTCCAACACTAATTTTAAACCAAAACTTGTTAGTGATGGTAAAATTGTTGATTCAGGGGCAAATCAACATATGACTTACACTGATAAGGTTTTAGATAATGTTCTTGACCTTTTTCATCTTAAATTAAAGTAGGTCATCCTAATGGGACAAAGTCTTATATTTATAATATTGGAAATCTCAGGTTATCTAATGGCTTAACTCTGTATGATGTGATGGTTATACCTGAATATTGTGTTACTTTAATTTCCGTTCATAAATTGGCTAAAGAAAATAAGGTAATTGTTGCTTTTGATGAGAGTAGATGTTATTTCTTGAATCATGATTTGAATCTGAAAAATGTTCTGAGGATTGGTGATCAATGTGAAGGATTGTACTACTATAGTAATCAAGGTATTAAAAGTAATAATAGCACCTTAAGATACCAATGTTTGTTGTCTCAACATGATTGGCACTGCAAGCTTGGTCATCCTGCAGAGCCTGTTCTAAATGTCCTAGAAGATTCTTTACAGATTAATAAAAAAGATAATACTGTTTATTGTGAAATTTTTCAAAGGGCTAAATAAACTAGAGAACCTTTTCCTTTAAGTGATCATACTTATAAGTGTTTGTGTGATCTTGTTCATTTAGACTTATGGGGGCCTTATAGGGTTACTAGTTCTGAGGGGTTTAGATATTTTTTGACTGTTGTGGATGACTACACTAGAGCTGTTTGGGTATATTTGATTAAATCTAAAGATGAGGTTTCTCACTTTATAATTGTTTTCTATAATTTGATTGAAAATCAATTTAAAAAAAATAAAGTTTTTAGAAGTGATAATGGTACTGAATTTGTTAATCAAATTGTAACCAAATTATGTTTTGATAAAGGTATTATTCATCAAACTTCTTGTATTTATACTCCACAACAAAATAGGATTGCTGAGAGGAAACATCTTTTGAATGTTGCTAGATCCCTTATGTTTCAGGGGGAGAGGAATACCTTTAAAGTTGTGGACTAAGTGTATTCTAACTGCTACTTATCTTATTAACTGACTCTTTTCATTTGTGCTAAATGGAAAGTCTCCTTATGAAATGATATATAAAAAGTGTCATACTCTCTCTTACTTAAGAATGTTTGGTTGCTTGTGTTTTGCTACCATTGTCAACAATAATGACAAGTTTAGTAATAGATCTGAAAAATGTGTTATGATAGGATATTCTAATTTTAAAAAGGATACAGGTTATATAGTATTGATAAGCATCATTTTTGTTTTTCAAGAGATGTTAAGTTTTTTGAGAATATATTTTCTTTTAAGGATTCTGAAGTTGAAAAAAATGATTCTGTAGATGTTTTTCAAGATGTTAATCATATAAACTTTTTTGATATTGAATATCTTAAGATACCCAATGATGATGAGAGAGTAGCTAATAGTCTCAATAAAGGTAAGAGTGACAGTAACAACTCTTCTGTGTCTGGTAGCAATATCAACACTGCTGATTTTCCAGTTAATTCTGGAAATGATGCTGATAGCAGTGATGAATTAGTTGCCACACATAATGAGGGGGTTACCACACTTGAAGAGAATGTTTTTTCTGAGGGTAATTTGGATCAAAATCCAAGTACATCTCAAGGTGTTCAAAATGTTAGAAGGTCTTCTAGACAAAGTGTTTTTCCAAGAAATTATAATGATTTTGTTGTTGAATCAAAATTCTAATATGGTATTGAGAAATATGTTGGTTATTCAAAACTAAATTCTGAAAATTATTGTTTTATAACTCAACTTAATAAAACTAGAGAACCAAAGTCTTATTTTGAAGCTTCTAAATATCCTCACTGGACTGATGCTATGAATTAAGAAATGGATGCTTTACTTAGAAATGATACTTGGGAAATTATTGATTTACCTGGAGGTAGAAAAGCCATTGGAAGTAAATGGATCTATAAGATCAAGTTCAGGTCTAGTGGTGAGATAGATAGGTATAAAGCTAGATTGGTTGCTTAAGGTTTTGTGCATAAAGAAGGGATTGACTACGAGGAGACCTTTTCTCCCGTTGTTAAAATGGTGACTGTTAGATGTCTGTTGAACATTGCTGTGAATAATGCTTTCTTATATTGTGATCTTGAGGAGGTTGTTTATATGAAACCTCCTGAAGGATATTTTTCTTCTGATAATAAGGTTTACAGACTTAAAAAGTCTCTATATGGTTTAAAACAGGCTCCTAGGCAATGTAATGCTAAGTTGACTTCTACCTTGATTGAAAATGGTTTCAGTCAGAGTAAGCCTGATTATTCTTTATATACAAAGTCTGATAAAGGAGTTTTTCTTGCTTTGTTGGTTTATGCAGATGATATTATCATTACAGGTAATAGTGTTTCTGAGATTGAGAAGTTTAAAGTTTATCTTAAGTCAAAATTTATGATAAAAGACTTAGAAAAACTTAAGTATTTTATTGGGATTGAAGTGGTTGATACTGATAAAGGTATTTGCCTTAATCAAAGGAAATATGTTCTTGACTTATTATC
>BQNB010151897.1:0-15842 GCA_026074375.1 Tanacetum coccineum | reverse complement strand
GGCGGCCCCCATACATTTATGGGACCGCCGGCAGAGAGTGATAAAATAATTTATACAAAAGATTTAAAGTTTTTAAGAATAAACGTATTCACCCCCCTCTACGGTTTCCACATAATCAATTAATTTTCCTCGTAAAAATCCTCAATGACATGTCGTCGGGGAAACTATTTTTATAGTTGAATAAGTCAACTATTTACCAAGTGTTAGAAATAAAGAAATGTTCTACTTGTAAGCACTATTATAAAGTGCAAGGACTAAATATGTTAAGTAAAGAAAGTTTAGTCAACAAGTTAACCAAGGGCTATAAATAGTAATTTATGCCATGGTTAGATGTAACAACTTCATTTAATCAAAAGGCAAGTTAGGTAATTCTTTCTCTAAACACACACACTAATTACACCTTAATCTTCACACACTAATCATCAATCAAGATCTATTGGTTAATACATATTTTACTTCTTCTCTTATCATTTTTCGTGTCTTTTCACCATTAGCTCGATAATTACTGCAAATAATAAATGTAATCAAGTAAGTTTTAATTCTTATATAAAAGAATGTAAAACGAGCAATAAAGACGGGATAAATGATGCTATAAAAGTGACGTCGTTTGATGTCATCAAATATCCCCCTACTTGAATCCTACTTGTCCTCAAGTAGCCTTTAGAAATTTATGAAAATGTATCCCTAAGGATTTTTCCGTTTAAGCATTTATTTGATCTATTACAAGTACATAACCAAACACCTTACAAAATAGGAAGATGAAAACACTCAAATTGTGGTAACAAGTAACTAATTCGCTCAATTGCTCGGTCTTGACGAGTATTCAATCATAAGTTTGGCAAGGATACATATCTCCACCATTAGAGCTAAGGAGTAACAAGTTTATAAAGGTAAAATGGGTTTTTATAATAAGGCTTATCAGGGTGATTATTCTACAATCTTTCACCAAAAGTACCACACCAACAAGACAGCTGAATCACACATACATGGCCGTAACGACGGAATAGACATGTGTGTTCGATCACATCCTCATTCTTAGGATGAAGAATGATATAGGGTATGGATCTTCTAACTTTCACCAAAAGTAATAAAACAACAAGACAGCTAAGTCACACATACATGGCCGTAATGACGAAATAGACATGCATGACTCGTACACATCCTTGTTCGAGTAAAACCCAAGGTTAATGATTAGGAAAGGAAATAAAATTGTTGTTAAATAAAATTCACAAAACAAATAGATTAAGTCCAGAACAAATAAGGCACAAGTTGCTAGATACTTTCCCGACCGTTACCATAAAAAAGACACAACTATTTACAAATGTCTTGATCATAAATTAAAAACAACAACCTAAGTTGGCATTCCCGTAACGGTCAACTTCCCATTCATTCCAAACTATACATACTTTGACAAGAGAAGTAGTGATATTGGCCACTTTATACAATACTCTACATCATTGATTTATAAAACGCATCAACGAATAATCGATCCTTTATATAATTCCTTCGGTTTAATCTTAACGATTATCTCCAAACTTTCCTTTTTTTTGTTGTAAGTGAATCCCTAAACCGCCAAGTCGACCAAGAGACGAATAAAGGAGCAAAAAAGGTCAGAAAAGAGCCTCAAGATCATAGAAAAACTCTTGTAATCTTCACACAACCAAATACGCGTTCGGTTAAGGTTTCTTTATTTTAATCGTTCATATATCTAGAATCATAGGATCACAAATAATGACCTATCCTTACCATTGGTTTAGTGAACAAGCTGGACTAGCAGGTGACCCGAGATCAACAAATGCCGTTCTAATTCCCTTGGCAAGGACTCAGACAGTGGACTACTAGTATATAAGAAGCCGTTAAGCAGTAAGTTAGTAAAGTCTCGTTGAGCTAGGGTTTGATAAGATCACCATTATTAATCTCCTAAGATAGATTATAATCAACATAGATTGCTTTATACGGATGCATTTAATTATGACAGAATTGGCGTGTCTAGGTTTTAGGAAGAAGTACCGCCTAAATCTAAAAATGATATATCCCTTCGAGATAAGACAATCATTGCAACAATAAGCAAACCTGCATTATATTTGATCAATCATGGTTAATACAATTTCCTTAAATTAGGCTTGACCGCTCTTCTATCTTCTGATTATCTGCTTGTGTGTGTTTTCGTGACTAAAGTAGATTTAAGTTACCACCAAACCCGTGACAGTCTCTTAGACTGAAACCCCCCTTAAACCTTAGAATTAGGATCAACTTAGATTAGAACTAACATAGACAACTAAAATACCGGTAGACTTAGGAATTAACGCTCTCGCTTTTAGTGATCGACACCCTACTTACTAATAAAGCTGCAACTGATCGGGTCCACTGCCCGTTAGTGTTGTTTTTAGGTAAAGTCAGCAAAATATAAATGTAAAACTTGATAATAAATATTAGCTACGCACAACGACACATCAGCGAGCAACCGGTGCCAATGATTCTTCAAAATCAATTCCCTCCTTTTAACGAAATCCCTTAGCTACCAACCGAGCTTTGTTCTTCAAAACCCCTCCAAATTCATCAAGCTTAATCTTGAAGATCCACTTTAGGTGAATCAGCATGATGTAGTCTGGACGTGGTACTAGCTCCCATACTTGTAGTCGTTCAAACTCGTGAATTTCTTCTTGCATTGCTTCGATCCAGGAGGATTCAATCGGTGCTTCCTTATAATTCTTTGGTTCGACTAAAGAAAGGAAAGCATCAAAGTAGCACCACAGGGCTTCGATTTGTAGTTGGCTTCGAGTTAAGAATGGTCGAGAAGGATTGCCAATTACATTGTTTAAAGGATGATTCTTTGTCCATTTACTAATATGTTCAACAGGTGGGTTGGCTAGATGCACATTCGAGGATGACTCTTCAGAACTTTGTTCAGTAGTGAGGACATTCTGGAAGGGATCATCATCAAATTTTGCGGGTTGTAACTGTTCTTCCACACCTTCTTGAATGATTGGAGACTGTGTTTCTTGAGTTGTTGATGATGTACTAGCAGATGGCGCATCTTGATCAATTGAGGTTAACAAAGGTGTACTGGTTGTATCAGCAGCTTATGGAACAACATCAGGAAGCCAACGATACACAACAATTGGTGGAGGATTAAAGTACTCATCGAACATTAGTTGAAATAGAATATCTCAATCTTTCTTTGTTGGTGGAACATAAGGTGTTGAGGAAGATGGATTTTGCATGACACCTTAACTGATTGTTCCAGGAGTCATAAGTTGAAGCTCGGGTCCTGAACCGAATTGTTCAAAAGCCATTACCGTTAGCTCATCAAAGTTGACATGGATAGTTTCCATAATCAATCTGGTCCGTCTATTGTAGATTTGGTAAGCTTTCTTTGCGGGAGAGTAGCCGATGAAAATTCCAATATCATCTTTAGGTTTTAGCTTACCCAAATCTTCACTGTCATTGGTTGGGTAGCACAATGCACCAAAGACGTGAAGATACTTTAAGTTGGGTTTTTTGTCATGTAAAAGTTCATATGGATTTTTGTTGTGGCGTTTACAAATTAACGATCGGTTTTGGGTATAACAAGCTGTTGCGACTACTTCTGCCCACAAATATTATGGTGCCTTTGAAAATATCAGCATTATACGTGCAACTTCCACTAAAGTCCGGTTCCATCTTTCGACAGCGCCGTTCTATTGAGGAGTGCGCGCAACTAAAGTTTGGTGTGAGATCCCGACATCTTTATAATAGGACTTCAGCATTTGTTGACAAACTTTGTTCTATTATCCGTGCGAATGTTTCTAATAGTAGCATTTAGACAAACTTGAATCATCTTCGAAAATTTGATTACGAACTCTGGAGTTTCATCCTTTGATCATAAAAATTTCACCCAAGTGAACCGTGAGTAATCATCAACAATAACCAATATGTACTTCTTCCCATTAATACTCTCGATTCTTATTAGAACACAAAGATCCATGTGCAACAAATACAACTTCTCTTGTATGGAATCTTCATACTTGGGTTTAAGAGTGTGCTTCTTGCTTTTCCCTAAAGAGCACGCAGAGCACAAATGGACTTTTACGTACGTCAGTTTGGGTAAGCCTCTAACCATACCTTGTTTGGCAAGTTCATTAATGGTACCGAAGTTTAAATGGGACAGCCTTCGATGCCATAACCAGGATTTGGTCTTAGAAGCTTTAGACAAGAGACAAATTGGAGATGACTTTAACATATCATTTAGTGAAAGTGTGTACAAATTTATGTCACTTGAGCCTGTGAGTAGATTTGCACCTTCTAAATTACGAATGAAGCAAGTGTGTTTTTGGAATGCTACTTCAAGATCAGAGTCAAAGAATTGACCCGCTAAGAATAAATTATGTCCAAGCCCCTCTACATAGTAAACCCTGGAAATTATGACATTCCCGATCTGATAATCTCCATATCCCATAAGCCTTGCAACTTGATCATTACCAAATCTGACGGTTCCCAAAAACTTACTTACAAAATTGATGAGTTGAGAGCGTTTTCCAGTCATGTGCGTGGAGCAACTCGAGGTCAAGTATCAGAGGACGATTTGTACGACCTGCGTTGGATACGAGAAGACGATGGGAAATTTAAAATAATGGATCTCCAATTTCTGTTGGGTTCCGAGTTGTTAGAGGGCCTAGGTCCTAGAATGCTAGGTTCCTTACTCGAACTTATAGATTATGTTACTTTGGGTTTCCTATTAGATACCTTACTAGTTGGTAATTTAGTAATTACAGGTTATTTAAGTGATTGCCTAGGATGCACTACTCTAGTGGAAGAGATTCTAGTCATAGGGCACGTTTTTTCATCTATAGTGAAAATCCGTCCTGTAGGTAACCACCTATGTCCAACACTAGTAAATACTTTGCTAGTAAATTTCCATTCTCTCTTAATGCTCTTACTAGACTTAGATTTAACACACGAATTCACATCATTAAAATAAATAACAACGCATTCATCATGATTAGCAAAAAATAAACAATCATTGCATGTAGAACATACAAATTTAAAATTCGCATCTAATACAGCATGCTTAGTATTTGTAATACAAATAGAAACATGATTCTTTTTATTTGAACTAGAAATAACGATCCTAGGGTAGTCTTCTACTGTCTTATTCTTTTGGTTGCTACTGTCTGCTTGCGTGATCCTATTGTTCTTTGTATTGCTCCTTGACATTGACCCGCTAACACTAGTAGAACTGATTACTCATGTAGAAGGCAACAAAGTTTGTTAGTTGTCTGTTTGCTTTGTGATTCTACTTGTTTTGGTGTTGTAGTTGCTAAGGTGTCACAGTTATCTTCAAAATTAACACGCCTATTCCTGTTCTTGGTTTTTACAACAACCGATTTCTCACTTTCAATTTGGGAACTAGGGCATGAAGCATTAACACATACTAGCAACTCCTAAATTCGTTGGGCATAGTTACATGCATAATCTAACGCATTATCAGATGGTTCTAAAGCTCTAGCCTGCTCTACAATTCCAAGGAGAGTGTCAGCATGTTCTTTTGTTACTTTCAAATAATCTTCATGAACTTCCTTGTTTTTCTTATGATTAGAGGAAAGAGGTTGCAAGTCTATTTTGTACATTCCAGGGGCAATTACTCTTGAATTATTTACAGATTCACTACAATCAGCAACGGCTTTTTCTTTTAGATTAGCAATGTGCTTTTTCAAATGGCTGATTGTCGTGTCTTTTCCTTGCAACCGAGCTTTCAAATTGTTAATTTCAAAAAATTCCTTAAATTCAGGAGCATTTTGATTTTGACATGGTTTATTACTGCGAAGACTTTATTTCAACTGTTGATTTTCGATTTCAAGAGAAATATAATGATTTTCAATTCGAGAACATCGTTTTGACGGTTCATTGTTAACAACTTTTTCAACCATTTCATTCTTTTTTGAAAGCTCGGTCTTAAGTTCTAAACACTCATTATATTCATTGAGAAAACTCTTTTCCATTTGTACATAATCAACAATAGCAGCATAAGATTTCATAGCATTATGTATAATATCTTAAGATATGATTAGCTCCAATAGTCGATCGTTTTCAAAAAAAAGTTCTTTCTTTTGAATCTCAAAACACTTCTTATCTACAGAACATTGTTCAACTTCAGATTCCATTTAAGTAAAAACAACTTTCATTTAATTAATCTCAGTATGAAGTCCTTTGTCAAAATCCTTAAAGGATTCTTGTAAAGATTTCATAAATGGAATGACATCGTTTTCAAAAGCTTTTCTGATGTGTACAAATCCCCTGGTACCCTCATTTTGAGCCGTTACTTTGAACCTTACTTTTGCCACCTTGTTAAAACTGTCAAGGTGGCTTTTTAATTTTTGAAGATTATGTTTTACCAAACTTTTTTATGGAAGTTCACGAGGAACAGAAGATTTAACTAGAACTGGTTGAACCACAAGTTTTTTCGAAACATGTTTTGAAATCGATAACCAAAAAGCTTGTTCTACTGACAGTTGTTTTTGAGGAACAAAATACTTATACAGGTCATTCAGTGATTTATAATCAATTGGTTTAATATTAACTTTTGTCTCTTTGCAAATTAGATCATTTTGTTTTTCATTCATTTTTTATCAACTATCTTCTACCAAAATCAATGTCTCTTCCAAATCAATCACATAAATCACATCATGTTGCTTGACTATGACACTACCATCATACAGAGTGGGCTTAATCCGCTGAGCTTTACGAAGAGAATAAGGATTTTGATAACCAAGAGCATTTTGTGTGTGTCATCATAAAAAGCTTGAGGTTTCGTTAACATATGCATTTTTACACAAATTCACCAACTTTGTAAACAATGTTGTCAAGTTCTTTCTTTTTCTTTTCTAAATCAACAATTTCTTCGATGTATTTATCTTCTTTTTCTTTTTTTCCCTTTTTCAAAACATCCATTATTGTTGTCAAAGTTTTGTTATCTTTTACGTTTTTAGAAAGACGCAACTTTAAAGTATGAATCTCATTTTTAAAAGCTATAAACTTTGCATTTCTGTTAACGATCATCTCTCGCATTTGTGAATCAATTTATTTTTCACGGTCATTTAAATCAACTTTTTGTCGTTCTTCAAACATTTTAATTTGTTCTTTATATCTTTCTAGCTCAGTGGTTAAGGATTCATTCACAGTCTTATTTTCAAGACTCACAACATTACATTTAGCCACTTGAGTAGACATCTCATCAATAAAGACATAATCATATAGCTGATCGAAGTTTGATTCATGCATATCTCTTGCTAACTTGACATCAGTTATAAACTTGCTCCATTCAAGCGGAAGGTTATTCATAAATTTTGTATTCACTTGGAGTTTGTGCATAGACATCCCTATCGTGTTCATGTCATTCATCAGTTGTGCAAATCTCAAGTAATACGTGTGAATTGTTTTACCCTTCTTAGAAGTGAACCTGTCAAACTTATTGTACAACTTACACTCACGTTCTTGTAATGACAATTATGTGCCTTCCATTAGTAACTTGACTCTATCCCAAATTTCTTTAGCAACAATGTGATGGTTGACAAGATTGTACACATCTGGTGGTAAACCTTGCAGAACAATGTTAGTAGCTCGAATATCATATTCTTCACGGATCTTCTCTTTGTCAGTGAGTTCTTCATAAGTTTTAGGTCTTGTGATGCCATTCTCTACAACCGTTCCATATTGAAATGGACCATTGAGAACAGAGTCGATAAGGTCTTTTCTGTGTTCCTTACCTCGTATATAGAGCTTCATACGAATTTTCCAAGAGTCGTACATACTCTTTTCGAACATAGGAGGACGGTTATCAGCCCCTGCTACAATAACGTTTTCTGCCAATATAGTCATCTTGAAATGATTGTTGTGTAAAATGATATTAAAGATCGTTTCAGTGATTAGTGAGAGTTGTGTAATTGTGAAATTATTTTAAGTGTTTTTGCTTTTGTGTTTTTGTTATTGTTTAAGTGTTTGTTAATGATTTTGAGTTTACAAGTGAGTTTGGATCAAATGTCTAGATAATATGGTATCAAACTGTAGGATTTACTAAGACAAATCACTGAAAGATTGACTAAAACGGTTGGAGGATTAATACTCAAACCGTTGGAAGATCAAGTACTCAAACCGCTAGATTATGTTATCCCAAACTGCTAGATCAAAGTACACAAACCGCTATTCAATATCTGCCAAACCGCGAGTATAAGAGAACTCAAACCGCTATGAGAAACTGCCAAACTACTAAAACAATTCAAGCCAAACTGCTAACAAGATTTGTCAAACCGCTAGATAGTTCAAGTCAAACTGCTAACGAAGACAGTTAAGTCGCTAGATTGGAAACTGGCAAACAGCTAGTTTAATTGAACTCAAACAGCTAGTTTTAGAGGTTCAAATCACTAGAATAGTTATGTCAAACCGCTGTCAACTACCTGTGTCAAACCGCTAAGACAAAGTGTTAAACCGCGAAACAAACCTGTCAAACCGCTAGTCGATACCAGCCAAACCACTATTTACGCGAGTCAAACCGCTAATAAAACCAGGCAAACCGCTAGACGAAGTGAGCCAAACTGCTACTTTTGTAAATATACAAACGAACTGTAAGACACAAAAACACCTAAAAGACACAATTTTTAATGTTTTTTCTTTATTTTTTTTTGCAAAACTAACTATGTTTAAGCTATATCTAACATAAAAACACTAGCTTTAACATTTTTAACACCAAAAAGTTAACCACTTTATTTTTCAAGTTCTTATGCTTAAAACACACTTTTACTTATATTTTGACAAGATAAACGCACACAATCAACACGTAATCACCCCATGGCAACTGATACCAATTGTAAGATATCAAATCACATAATCTATACAAGTATATAAGAGAGAGTTTAGACAGAGAAAGGTTGGAAGGTTTCTAGAGAGAGAAAGGAAGAAGTGAAATGTATAAGAATGAAACCAACACCTTCTCCATGGTACGAAGAGGTATATATTTGTTACATATGGGTCGGCCACTATGGGCTTTCCATAGTTAGGTCCGGTTAGCTTACTTACTTAATTACATGTTAACTACTAGTTAAGAACTAATATACTTTGGTAGTGACCGAGACTTTTCCGTATTCCTAACATAGTTGATTGACTTTTTGAGGATATCATATATGTCGTGTGACTTATAAATGTAAGGGGTGTTTATACAATCTCCAAACTTGTTCTCCAAGTTAAACTATAGCACCTCCTCAAGTTTCATAAATCGACACTCTCCTCCCTTGAACTCCTTTAGTTCGACTGGTCACAACCAACACCCCACGGGTTTTGGTTTTCGTACTAACAAGTCTCTCACTTGTTAATATCCATCTATTAATTAGATATAACGTCTAACGTTATAATTAACGACCATTTTAAACATTTCGTGAAACATATTAATATAATGGATAAATTACACGTTTCGTCCCTATGGTTTACCTAGATTACATGTTTTGTCCCTAATTGATTTTAATTACATAGATAATCCCTATTTTATTAAACATGTTTCATTGATAGTCCCTATTATAGAAAATAAGGACTATCCGTGTAACACATTTCAAACAAATTTATTACACAGTTGGTCCCTATTTTGACAAAATAGGGACCATCAATGCAATTAGTTTGAAAATTAGGGACGATTGGTGTACTTAAAATCGAATAGGGACTAAAAGTGTTATTTGGTATAAACCATAGGGACAAAACATGTAATTTATTTGAATATAATTAATATACGATAAATATATTAATTACATTAATAAACGTATACTCTGTGTATACGTGTGTGCCCCTCATAGACTCACATATTTTTGGCCGTATATTTATTTATGATATGGACATATCCCAACAAATTCTACCCCTATTCAATGATAAACTCGAAAGTAGGTAGACTGCTTACAGGAAGACCTCCTACAAGTGTGTGTGCAGGTGGTAGTGTTCAGATATATGATATATGTGCATGTGTGAAAGTGTGCAAATAACAAGGACAAGGAGTCTAAAAGACATAATACGAAAAACAAGCATACAAAGCTAATAGGCAAAATACCATAAAAAGAACTTCAGAGAAAAAGGACATAAACATATAAAATCATACATCACAAGAGAACACAATACATATAATAGATAAACCACTATAAAAAACAAAGGAAACAGGAGCATAAACATACAAGCAAAACGTAAATGGGCAAGGGTACCTAAAAAAAGACTTGAAAAAAGGGGCTAATGACAAATATAGTTCCAAAACGCAAGAGTGTAACGAAGATCTAAACAGAAGAACGTTATAAAGATCTATGCCTAAAGATAAAGCAAAAATCTATACTAATTATCTATACTAATATATAAAGGAAAAACATGATTTTCTTGAAAGTGAAATGTGAAAAGTGAAATGTGAAATCTTAATCTATCTTAATCTATTTTGGGAATGTCAAAACTTAGTCTCTAAACATATTATCTCCAAAAGTGTCGAAACTTATTCATCTAGCATTGAAGGTTAACAAAAAATGGAATGTCAAAACTTACTCTAAAATCTTCAAACGAGTCTTTGGAAACTAATTCTTCCAGCATTGAAGGTTAATAAAAAATGGAATGTCAAAACTTACTCAACCATGGCTGGAAACTTGTATTATAATAGCGGGAAAGAGTTGGTTTTCAAATTCAAAATTATGCCAAGGGTTTTTCCATACCCCTATATAAAGAACCATCATTTGGTTCTTCATTTCATCCGAGTTTACTTCTAGTCACACTTACAAAGAAATAGATTTGAAGAACGAAAGAAATGTTGTCGATCTTGAGGTTTGCTTCTTTATATTGTTTGGTTAATCATTTCATTCCAGTTTGCTTCCTTATATTGTTTCTTTTAATTATTTACAGCTTCACCACCCTGCTATCCCTGCTATACCGGCTCCCCATTAGGATGACGTTATTGTCATCTCAAGTGATGAAGAAGACTCAAGTGATGAAGAGAAAGAAGATATTCCAGCAGATGAAGTTATTGTCATCTCAAGTGATGACAAACCTGATATGCCATAGACAACCGTACTTGGTAGGAAATAAGTTTTTGCTTTGATCGATGAAAGTGACAACGATGAAAGTGACGAACCTGTTGGAAGAGTGATTCGCGGAGGCCTACAAAAACCCGCAGGTTATAACACTTGTGAAATATGGTTGCTAGATCTGACGTAAGCGTGTCTATCAAAAACGTTTTAAAATTTACTATTTTCTGTTCCCGAGCTGACAATTGTTATATTATGATAGAGGGGCGGAGATTAAGTTTGTGGCATTTTATATGTTGCGCAAAGTGCCTATAAGGCTCGCACGGGTTATACAAGAGCATGGAACAATATACCTAACCCGTGCTAAGCTTGTGTACACGAAATCAAGTATATAATCGAAACAAATTTATACTCACCTTTTTCAAACGTTGCTTCATTTGTATATTATTTAGCTAATAATGTGTCATCTCTCTCTATTCACAGTGAACTTGTTGGTTGACACGGACTTAACATGTGTCGAGTTTGACCCGGCTTTTCCGGGCAGCTGAAGCCCTGATGAAGATGAAGATATGAAACATCTCCCCTCATTTCAAGTTATTGTCTTTTACATCATTTGAATATTCAAACATTTGTTCTTTTTTTGTTTTCATTACTTTGGTAATCTACGGTTTGTATGAAGACTTGCATACATTTATTATTTTTTTGAATAATTGCATAAACTTTCTTTTGTTTTATGTTTTCATTACTTTAGCGATCTACTCTTTCTATGAATGTTTTATATTCTTTTATCAGTTTAGATATGGATTTCGGCCGAACTCATATGTGATGTTTTACACATTTTAGGTTCGCGTGAGTTTTAATTGTATATGGGATAATTGCAAAACAAACAAAAGTGCTAATTGTTGGTTGACACGGAGTTAGCAGGTCTCAAACAAACAAAAGTGCAAACAACTTGCATATAATTGCAAAACAAAAACACTACTTAACCATGACTGATTACAATAACGAATATAACCGTCCCAATTCATTAATAAATAAATTCGCGATAAATATCAACAAAGTATGTCCACTCATCAACATTTATAACAAAAGATAAATAAACTATTTTATTCCAGGTACCTTCATAACAAAATACTTTCACAAAATCAACAATCGCTTACAAACCGACCTGAGCTAAAAAGAAAAATATTTTATCTGATTATATGTTATATTAGTACATGACCAGTTTATATTGTGTCTGGTCCCGTTTAACCCATCTCATTTAAAAATAATACCAGTTATAATACCTGGTCTTTAGAAGAATCCTTGACGCTTTGGAACAAGCGTTGTACAAATGGCATGTATTGATTTAGCAAATGAGTAATAAACTTATACACAATACAAAGTCAAACTAATCAAAACCCTTTTTGTAGTTTCAAGATACGATGATTGGAGTTAAACAGCCTAGAACCATAAATTCGACCCCTATTCAAGTTGATTTAAACAAAGGTATGGTTCATTTCGGCTTATAATCTCGATAAATTACTTTTAAATAAATTAACTTGTAATACAAGTTCCATTTCAAGGAATTTTATGCCAGAAAAACGCAAAGAATTCTCTAATAAAGATGTTCGGCCAATGCAAACGGGAAAAAAAGGAAAGACCAACTCTGCCTACTTTGAAGAAAGTTCAAGTCACATAGATGTCGCTCCTAACAGGGTACCGTTTGGAACATTGCACAATATCCTAAATACTAACGGTGGTCGAAATATCCTGCCATTACAAACAACATCGCCTCAGAACGTGTCAACAAATAAAGAAAATATAACACCAATACAAACAATACGCTCCTATTTTTCAACATCTCTAGGCACCAATGTAGGTGTAGACTGGTATGTGCTTAATTACACATACCATTTTCCATTAAAACGGACTTAAATGCTAAAAACGTACCAAAAATACATTATATTTGTATGTTTTGCAATTGAATTGTGCAGGAACGGATATTTAAAAAGAAAGCCAAAAACGACCAAACTAAGCACGGGATGGAAAAGACAAGGTCAATCCGAAGCCAAAGTCAGTCAAAGTCAAAAGTCAACCAAATGAAGAAAATACAACTTAAGGGGCTAAAACTACCAAACCTCAAGTTGTGTTACAAAAAGACAAGGGCTGAAATCAAAAATTGCGGGTGAAGTATAACTTTAGGGGCCAGTTCTGCCAAACCCCTAAAAGTTGTATCATAAAAGGGGCAAAGTTTACAATGAGGATATAAGAGATGAGGGGCCAAAGCTGCCAACCTACCCAAAGCCGTTATTTTTCCCGCCCAACAAAAAACCCAGGTACAACTATGGATGTCGTCCCATACTTCTTCCCTGCAAAACCACTCAACACCCTAGATAAATCATTTCAACCACTCCTCTATCAACCCCCCCCCCTTAGCTGTATAAGTGCCATGTTGGCAATCCCTCACCATTCCCAAGTATTTTCGATGGCTGTGATTGACTCCAAAGAAGCACAAAAGAAATCGAAGGCTTGGATTTGTTTTAGAATCACCTCACACAACAAACACACTTGGTTTTTGTCTCTACAAAGAAACACAGAAGAAAGAAGAGAAGAGAGTCCAAGAAACCAAGACCTTAATTCGTTTTAGTATAAATAGGGCCATTGTAACCCAAGGAACCAGAGAGTTTTTTTTTAGTTTTTAGAATATCTTAGCTTAATTTTCAATATAACTTACCTTATTTTAAAAGTCATTTACAGCTTTCACTTTCAGCTTTGTAACACTTTCAAGTTTTAATGCAAATTTAAGGTTTTAAGTCAATTTACAATTCCAAGTGTTAAGTTTCTTAATTGTGCTGTTTTGTGTTCAAAAAGCTCTCAATACAGCTTGTTTATAAGCTGCTTTAATTAAGTAAATTTAAAAAGTTAAGTAGTTAAGAGAAAATCACAAAAATCACTCTCAAATACACCACAGCTTATTTTATGGATGATAAGCCAGTTCTGGATGGGCTTATGGACACTACTAGCTTGTTTTATACAAGCTAGAGCTTGTAGATTCCTTGTTTGACCCTGTTTTGAGCAAGGGTGTTGTAAGTTTCTCTTCTTCTTGTTTTTCTTATTGACTGTAGAACTGCTTATTAGTGCTTATTTGTTACTTATGTTTACTTATTTGTGCTTTATCAGAATGTTTAGTACTTATCCTGCTGAGTTGTTAGTTTAAAAGGTGATTTGTGTAACTTTCCTAGTTAGTACTGTTAGTTCATTTAATAATACTGTTAGTTTTGAGTTAACACTGTTAGAAAAATTCAGCTTATTTAAGTACTTATTCTTAATTAAAGTCTGCTTATAAGTGTCTTATTTTGTTATTGGAATATCTGTTTTTAATCAGTATGAAAAGAAAAATGATTTTTGAAAACTTTAAGGGGTGTTTAGAACAAGCAGTACTAACTCCAAGTTAGTACTGATAGTTAAAACTGTTAGTACTGGTGGTTCATTTTAGCTTATCAGCTTATTATTTCTGCTTATTTAAGATTTCCTTAGCTTTTTAGAGTAGATTAAACCATTTTCCTTTACTGTCTTTAGGAGTAAGCTTATTTAAGCTTATTTTCCTTTTCAAAGTATTTTCAATAGTGTATCAGTTTGTAGCTTTTTAGCTTATTTGCCATTCTAGTTTATTCTAGTTGCTTATTCTTATTACTAAGTGCTTATTAGGGTTAGGTAAATATCTGTTTTAGCTTATTTGCTTATTTCTTGTTTCATTGTGTTTTGTTAAAGCTAGCAGTACTAACTTTAAGCTAGCAGTACTAACTCCAAGTTAGTACTGCTGTGTTTCTCTTGTTTAATTAGCTTAATTGCTTGCTGAAGTTGCTTATTTAGAGATTGTCTAGCTTATTTTGTTTTGTCTTAAGTTTATTTGAGCTTATTTGTGTATTAGTTTAAAAGTTTTAAGTGTCTTTACCATTCTTAGCTTTTAGGCCTGCTCTAGCTTATTTTCCTTGCTTATTTTTGTGTGCATTTGCTTATTAGTGTTAGTACCCAATCATTCCTTGTCATATTCAAACATCAATCATCAATCGTCTCTCGATTTTCCATTCAAGCCTCATTGGGACATAACGACCCGGGAACACTTTATACTGCTTCCGGTTTAATTGGTCTCGCGAGATTTCGTCCCTTGTTGTGTATTTATATTTATTTGTATTTATTGGTTCATAATAAGGGTTGAGAACGAGCGAGTCAAATTTTGGCGCCGCTGCCGGGGAGGCTGTGAAAACAATTATCGTTACATTTGACAATTTGTGTTTGAATCTGTGAATATTTTCTTCTATAAAAATATAAAAAGTACAAAATTATTTTTCATTTTCTTTTATTTAGTATAATTATCATCTAAAAAAAACCAAAAGTATAAAAACATTTTCCATAAAAAGAAATAAAATTCACAAATTGGTAAAATACCAAAATATAATATTCTCAATTGAGGTATTATCATAATAACTTCCGGTGAACTTGTTGGTTCCCAACTCGAACAAAAGATTTAAAAACTTACCATTTGTGTCTCTTACAACGTACGGCTCACCTTGAAAAGTTAAACAAGCTATAAAGTGGGTATAAGGAGGGTTGTTCCAAGGAACTACAACCCGAAAGGAGAAATAAGCTTCGCGCTATTCCTACTCCTCCGCTCACCTGTGCGTTTATCTTTTTGAGAGCTACCGTGAAGTAAGTAGATTATTTGGTTGAAGTTGTCTTATCTCATTGTCCGTTAAAATCATTGTGAATAAATCATTGAAAAAAAACAAAAACAAAAAAAAAACAAAAAAAAATTAGTGTAAATTTTCTTTTTAAATTTCTATTTTGTTC
>BQNB010151895.1:0-15843 GCA_026074375.1 Tanacetum coccineum | reverse complement strand
AGATCACATAAAATCGAATCTAACTTTTTATATACAAACGTCACATTAATTTAAAAAGCGGTAAACTATTCAACCCCTCCCCCCTTCTAGTTTCCACAGATGGGTCTAATGATTAATGGTGTTTGGTGCGAAGACCCTGTAAATATCAAGACAGAAGTCTTTAATTTCTATAAAGACACATTTAACGAAAATGCTCAGATTAGACCGATTTGAAGCATTTCACAAACTCAGAAGGAAGAATTAGAAGGGGTGTTTGGCGAGGATGAGGTTTGGAATGCAATAAAGGGATGTAGAAGTAACAAAGCGCCGGGTCAGGATGGATTTAACTTTGGCTTTATTAAAAAGTGTTGGAGCGTTATTAAGCAGATCTTTTGAAAGCCTTGGAATGGTTTTGGGAAACATGCTCTATTTCAAAAGGATGTAATCCGTCGTTTGTAACGTTAATACCGAAGAATTAAAACCCGATTGGTTTGAGTGATTATAGGCCTATTAGCTTGATCGGGTGCTTTTATAAAATTGTTGCTAAAATTCTTGTTGAAAGAATTAAAAAGGTGATTGGTGGGCTGATTGGAGATGAACAAAATGCATTTATAAAAGGTCGATTCATTCTTGACGGGAGTTTAATTGCTAACGAAACGTTTGATTTTTTAAAGAAGAAGAAAAGGAGAACATTTCTTCTAAATATTGATTTTGAAAAGGCATAAGATAGCATAAATTGGAAGTTTATTGCAGATACTATGGGTCAGATGGTTTTTGGCGAAAAATGGTGTAAATGGGTGGAAGCGTGCCTCAATTCGGCTACGGTTTCGGTTCTTGTAAATGGGTCGCCAACGAATGAGTTTCTCATGGAGAGGGGTGTGAGACAAGGTGATCCTCTATCACCATCCCTTTTTTTATAGCGGCATAAGGTCTTAATGTAACATTGAACTAGGCAGTTTCAAGAGGGATTTTTAAAGGAGTGAAAATTGGTCATGATGATATTCCTGTTTCCCATCTTCAATATGATGGCGACACGTTAGTATTTGGCGACTGTAGTCTTCCTAATGCAAAGAATCTGATGAGAATTTTCAAGTGCATACAAAATGTGTATGGTTTAAAAATTAACCATTTAAAGACAAATATTTATGGTGTTGGGGTTAGAAATGATGAGATCGAAAGGCTTGCAAATCATATTGTAGTCTCACCTGGTTTCTTACCATTTACGTATCTTGGGCTTTCCGTAGGTGTTAACATGAAGAAAATTATGTGCTGGAACGGGATAGTTGAGAAGGTGAAAAAAATTAGCAGGGTGGAAATCTAAAATGATATCTTACGGGGGTAGACTAACGTTGGTGAAATCGGTGTTCGAAAGTCTCCCACTTTACTATTTTTCCCTCTTTCGTGCACCTGTACATGTTATTAAAAAGCTGGAAAGCGTGAGGCAAAACTTTTTTTGGGGCGAAAATGATGAAAAGAAAAAATCAGCGTGGGTGAAATGGGATCGGGTTATTAGTAAGACGAGTGTAGGGGGTCTAGATATCGGCAACCTAAAAGCTTGTAAGTTGGCTTTATTAGGAAAGTGGTGGTGGAGGTTTCAGGTAGAAGAAGAAAGACTTTGGGTTAAATTAATCAAAAGTATTTATGGTAAATATGGACAACTAGGGGAAGAGGGTGTGTCTGGTAGAAGTAGTGGCGGAAAGTGGAGTGACATAATTAAAGTGGGGAATGATATTGAGAAAACTCAGGTTCCTTTTATAGGATCTTTTAGAAAGAAGGTTGGTAATGGATGCAATACTCTATTTTGGCTTCACCAATGGTTGGGTGATTTTAAATTGAGCGTTAGATTTCCTAGATTATTTGCTCTAGAATCTAACAAACAAGTTTCGGTGAGTGGGAGAGAGTCATGGGGTATTGATGGTGGCTGGAAGTGGGAGTGGGTGTGGGAGAGGGAAGTGAGGGGGAGAGGTTTAGGCGTACTTCAAGAGTTCTCATATATGATTCAAAGTTTTGTTCCTAATTCTTTATACTCGGATTCATGGCGTTGGTCTCTTGATGAAAAGGGCCATTTCTCTGTGAAGAGTCTTAAAAATATGATCGATGAGAAAACACTCTCTAACTCGAGTACGGTGACCCAAGAAACAAAGTGGTGCAAAATTATTCCGAGGAAAGTTTCTATCTTTATTTGGTGTCTAAAACAAAAAAGATTACCCGTCCTCAAATGACTTAATTACTATAACTCACTGTTTCTTGACTTGTTCATGGGTTTCTGATGGCTGGAAAAAAATCTTATCGTGGTGGGGCATGAGTGACGTATCTTTCGGGTCGGTTGATGAAATAGTAAATCATAAAGGGAGACCAAACTTTCATAATAAGCAAAGAACCGTTTGGAAAGCTACGGTGTGATGTTATATAATATTTGGATGGAAAAAAATAGAAGAATATTCGAGAACAAAGTCACGAATCTTGCAAGAATCTGTTATGAACTTCAAGTCTTATCCTTTTTGTGGGTGTCAAATAGAGCGGCTGGAGCTATATCTTCGTGGAACGAATGGTGCATAAATCCAAGTTTGGCATGCAAATTCTGAATTTTCTGGTTTGCTGCTATTTAGTTTCGTTTTGATTTCTGTTATAGTTATAATAGTTTTAGTGTTAGGTTAGGTTCCCTTTCTATCTTCTCATATGTTTGTCCCTATGCCTTAGAGGGTCGATGTATGATAGTGGGAGTCTTGAGGCCTTTTGTATGATCGTGCTTGTAACATTGTATTCTTTTTTCTTTTATATAATTTGCAGTGTTTGCCTTTTAAAAAAAGATGACCTACATTTTAAAATAAAAAAATTAACAATAAAGTTAAAATTCATTAATAATAAAAAACCATTACATAATTATTCAAATACATTTAAAAACATTAAAATAAAAATTAGAAATTTAAGCTAAACTTCATTATTATGTTTCAAGTTAAATAAATGCATCTCAATTTCTTTTCATGATCTTTCAAAATTCTTCAACACGCCTCCAATGTAAAGTTATGTCCGTACTGCGTTTCATATTCTGTTAACGCTTGTTGAAACACAGTGAGGTTACATGACTCGTTTTCGTTCATCCGTTGGACATTATCGTAAACGGCACTAAATGCAGCAATTTTAGGACGAATCGTAAGTTACATTTCATGATGATGGCATCGTATCCTCGAATATTCTCCCCATTTCTTTCTCAAAATAAGCAACAACCTCCGACCAAAACCCTCTTATCTTCATGGCTTCTCCGATGACGTTGTTTTCCGTTACGTCGCACCAAGCTTTACACAACGTAATCACTTCCGCTGTTGTCCATGGTTGTGACGTCTTGGCCTTCCGACGACGGGTTGATGCGGAAGCCTAACCGTTAGACATTGTTAATAAAAATGAGAAGTATAATATATAAGTGGTTTGAATTTGTGTATAAAATGGTAAAATGAATGAGGTATTTATAGGGTTTAAATTTTAAAAGTTTAAAAAGGTTTTTTTATTAATATATAACAGTACAATTACTTTTGTTTTCTATGGTTTCTTTCGGTCGTTCCTGCGACCCTCTCAACGAAAATAGAGACCGGCGACCGACATCCAAGACCTCATCACAATGGTGGCGACCGTCTCAAGGTCGACGACCGAATCACTCGACTTGCTTTTGTTTTCTATGGTTTCTTTCGGTCGTTCCTGCGACCCACTCGACGAAAATAGAGACCGACGACCGACATCCAAGACCTCACCACAATGGTGGCGACCGTCTCAAGGTCGACGACCGAATCGGTCGACCAACACCATTGTGAGTAACCTTAAATCCTATTACTATCAAGAAGGTTTTTAATAATACAATTATGTTTTCTAAAATTAAAATATAGAGATGACTATCAACATAAATTTGTGCGTATCTTTTGTTTTTTAGATCCAACCATAATCTAAAGCCTGTGTTCATTATTCGTAAGCCTTCTAACCTTTAAGTGTGCGTTTTTTTCACAGGCAAAACCATGTCTACGACAGCAGTTTCTGACCTCGATGACACGTCTGGTAAATTGGTCAAAATCATCTCTACATAAACCAGTATTTTGGCATTAGCCAACAAGCAAAAATTTCTAATACTGATATGATTCTGATGGACGAACGGGCATAATTACGTGATCATAACAAATCCCTTATAAAATCCTTAGTATCTATACTACTTTATAAAGCATTTAACCCATCTATTTTTAGAAGTCTTAAAAAATTAAGTAAAAAAAACTACTTTATTGGGAAAAGAGTAAAAAAATCATTAGATAATGTTTGTCATTACACATTATATTAGATCATTTTAAAATCTTTTAATAGCCAAAACTATGTAACACCCAAAACATGTACAACCAATTAAATGGATAAAGTTTGTAACGACCCATATACGTTTTTTAATACAGTCAACTTGTAACTGCTAACATTGATATTGTCATCAATTCAGTCAAATTGTAACTGCTGCATTCATGTGGTCCATTTGTAACGGTCCATTAAACATCATTTAAATATAAACCGCAAACTCAGATACTAGTATAAAAACCTAACACACTAACAAAATTCATTACAGCATTTTCATCTCTCTATTTTATCTCTCTTAAAAACACAAACACCTTTCTCTTTCTTTCTTCAAACCACCAAATTCCACCGTCTCACATATCAGATTTTGCCGCCACTACCGTTTAGTTCTGCCACCACCTTTGCCACCATTGTCTCCGTCGTCTGGCAAGCTAACGATCATGGCTTTGGAGTAGGGCTGAGCATATGGACCGTTCGACCGGACCGGACCGAACCGACCGGACCAGACCGAATGTATTTCGGTCCGGTCCTCGGTCCGGGGTTTTAGACCAATTCGGTCTTCGGTCCAGTCCAGTCCGGTCTTACCAAAAACCCGAAGATTATGCCGTGTAGGACCGGACCGGACCGAAGACCGACCCGGACCGGACCGTAGCATTTTGGTCCGGTCCTCGGTCCGGCGTTTTGGACCAACTCGGTCTCGGTCCGGTCCGGTTTTCGACCAATGCTCACCCCTACTTTGGAGGAATACGAGTACCAAAGCAAAAGAGGAATATGGGTACCAAATAAATGGAGGTCTTTTTATTCCGGTGACTTCATTTTTTTAAAAAGGCGATGAAGGTTTTGGAGATGAATGAAGAGGGTTTAAGATGTTTGATTTGGATGATTTTGTCAAAATGTTTGATTACATCATGTTTAATTGTTGCAAGGATGATTTCAAGAAATGTAAAGGGCTTACATCGTTGATGTCAAATGCTAAAGTTTGATGAATTTGGATTTTTTTAGGGATAAAGTCTTATAAATTAATGATTGATCTGCAAATCATCCGTGATTCTGAATCTATTAACTTTTGATGAAGTGGCTGAGATTTTTAGTTAGTTTTTTTTCATCATGTTATGTTAGTGATTTGGTGATTGTAGTTTTGAATTGATGATCGATGATGATGATGATAACCCGTTTGGGGTTTTATTTGGTCGAATTGTTAGAATTTTAAAATTTGATTTGTGATTATTGGGGTGTTTGGAATTGTTCAATTTACTTAACTACTACTTACGTTCTACAGTAAAAAAAATTTATTATTATTATGTAGTGATTGTTCACTTTTAAAAATAATTATTGAATTTGTCCAAGTTTATCGTTTCCAAATCTTAAAAAAAGGAATAAGCAATATCATTAAAAACGTGTAACCGCTTAAACCATCATTGTAACGGCCTCCAATAATTATTAAAAACATGTAACCGCTTAAAATCATTACTATCAATAATGATTATTAAAAATGTGTAACCGCATCCATAATATAAATCCACACAAATGTTTTTTGTTACTGCAGAGATTCTTTATTTTTTCGTTATTAAAACGCTTAGCCGGATAACATTTGCTCGCCGCAAAATATAGTCACAGGGTACCCGCCGCCGCATTGCGCGGGTACCCGGCTAGTACTATAAATATTGATGTTGATGATATGTTTTACACAACATGGTACCAAGATCCATGCAACCATCACTAATCTAATAGTTTCTGATTTCGATAATCTTCCGCACAAAGATAATTATCATTTAATATCAAACTTTAATGTTAAAAATATAGACAACCATAAACTAACTCTTCGTGCATGTAAAATCCATTTTCTCAAAAGAACTAATATACGATGATTTTCTCAAAAGATCTTCAAACAATGAACACACGAAGTCATTCATATATCCATCCACAGTCCTTACCCTTTGCACCTGCACATTTCAAAAATATTAGTTCTCTGAATCCAAAATTCAGAAAATAGAAAGAACTGTATTTATGCATACCTGCTATGTCATACTCTCTAGCATAACCATCCGTAGACTTATAAGTTCCAAACTTTTCTTCATTCATATGAATGCCCTTTTCACGCAATTCCGCCACCATGTTCTTTCCACACTTCGGCCACTGATTCCAACCAATATTCAAAATGTCACCCGAAAGTGGACTCTTTTTCTTCAACAAGTGATCCCAATTAGTATTCAAAATGTTTGCTCCCTTGGAAACGTGTTTGCTCATTCGGCCACTAATTCCCAGTCTGTATTCAAAATTGTCTACCTGCTCCCTTCGGGCACGGATTCCAATCAGTTTTTGAAAAATGTCTGCTCCCTTCGACACAATGTTTGCTCCCTTCGGCCACGGATTCCAATCAGTATTCACATTATGTCAACCGAAAGTGGACTTTTTTCTTCAACAAATGATTCAATCACCATTATTGCCTTCATAACTTCGATTGCACGAGCCATCTATTGGCATTTACTTGCTCTGAATGTTTTCACAAGTACTCAAAATGTCACCTGCAACTGTCTTCATTTCCTTTTTTTCTTATTTCTCTTCTTTTTCAGTGTTGTATTAATGGTTGTCGTTTTACTGGGAACTGTTTCGCCCTCACTTCATTAACTTTAGCACTCTAAAACGTCACCCGCAACTTTTTCTTTGCCTCGGATTTCTCTTTCTCTTTTTTGAAGTTGTACTTATCACTTACAGTTTTACCCAAAACCCGTTTCTAAGACTCACTGCTTCATGACCTTTAGTACTCAAAATGTATCCTGAGGCCTATTTGATACAGTTGCGCTTTTACTTGGAATTGAACATTATTTTCATCAACTGTAGCGGTTGGACCTTAAACTCCATCTTCTGTCAGATCAAACGGATGCATATTGCACTCTAGGCTTCCGGGATTGTCTGTACCTTCTCTGTTGCCTATTGATTCTTGACCTTTTTCGCTTTTTCTTGAGATATCTTTTCCTATTCTTTTTTTGTGTTTTAGTGAGTCTGAGCAGCAACTTCCTCTTTATATCAGTTTCCATCACTAAACACTCCTGAACCGGAGCCGGACTTAACACTGTCATCTGCTCATCAACAGTAGCAGCTAGAGTTAAAATGTCATGTGAGGCTGTTTCAGCAGCTGGACTTTGAATTATCATCTCCTGATCAGCGGACGCAATTGCTCCTACGCTTGTATTTGGATTTTCAGTATCTTCTCCTTTGGCTAATAATTTGTTTTTTGATCTGCACTTTTTTCGCCGATTCGGTTTCTTATGTTCAGTGAGCTTAGCATCACCTTCAACTTTATCAACTTCCATATCTAAACACTCCTGGACTGGAGCCGAAACTATTACTTCTTCCATTCTAACGGAACTTCTAATACCTACCGGAGTATCCGGCAACAAAACATCAAATTCCCGTTGTTGCCATTCTCTATCTCGAGTTTGTTCACGAGCATTCGCCTCCAATTCCCGTTGTTGCGTGTGTTCTTGCACTTGACGTTCCACTTCTCGTTGTAACTGCACTTGCATATCTCTTTCAAATCGTGATCTCATTTGCGCATTGTCCTCTTGCAATCTTCTTATTGTCTCTTTTAAAGTTTGTACCTGCATTGTATGAGCTCCCATTAAAAAGTATGCTATATAGAGCAACAGTCCATCCTATCTTTTTTTATAGCAATGAACCTGTCATGTACGGGAATTACTAAACAACAAAGATCATATCAGATTGACAGGAAACAAGTCAAATAAAGAAAGCAAGTCTCAATAGAAGATGGGTCAAATGGGTCAATGCGGTTGACAAGAAACAAGTCAAACAAAGAAAGCAAGTCCCGATCAGAGATGGGTCAAATGAGTCACTTCAGACCCAAGTACTTATATTCAGTAGTACATATTTTGACTTTTAAAGTCAAAGAGGGTAAAAATGACTAATTTTTTTATATTTGATAAAAATGTAGGCATTTGGGTGATAATGCAGATATGGTGGTGCTACTAAAAGGTACAGGACATTATTCCACAATCCTGACCCAAAAACAACCAGCATTTTGACTTTTTAGTGTAAAAAACAAGGACTTGAATACCAACAGAACTGCCCTTGATCAAATAATGTTACTAACTTCAGTAATAAACTTGACACTTAAGCAGAAAACTTTTTAGGTGATACGTATAAAACTACATCAGGAAGCTTCACATGAGCAGTACCTAGACTACTTTCGTAAACTTGATTTGTGATCCATCTCGATTAATAGATTCTCACATGTGTTTAAAGCTTTAATATATTCCATATCAGTCACACCAAAAACAAAAAATAGAGATATAGCCAACCTGTTGAGTAGGTGATGATCCCGTGTGATGAGCATACCATGAACTAGAAGAGCTTGATGTCACCATGAGCCTTGGACCCCCCCATGTATCCAAACCAACTATCCATAGCGGTATCAATGGCACCCTACAATTCATATGAAAATGTGTCAATGAAAATTTATAGATTAAGTACTTGATTCATCATGTAATTTAAAAGGAGATGAAAATAAATTACCACCACACGTTTTGAGCTAGGTGTGATGTACTTCCGTGTTCCGCTCCCCAACACCCCATTTGTCCCGTTCCCCGACCCATCATACTCCCGTGTTCCGCTCCCCAACACACCATCTGTCCCGTTCCCAGGCCCATCATACTCCCGTGTTCCGCTCCCCAACGCACCATCTGTCCCGTTCCCCGACCCATCATACTCCCGTATTCCGGTCCCCAACGCTCCATCTGTCCCGTTCCCGGACCCATCATCGGTTGCGTTCCCTGACGCGTATTATACATATACATACTTGCAGCCCTAAAACATATCCGTAATTAGTTTAATGAAAACAGATTTGGTGTGGTTCATTGACAGTAAGTGTGTCGTTTTATGGAACCGTGACTGTTGGGGTTTGATATGCAGAAGTCAGTGAAACCTTTAAACCAAGTATAGGAAACATGAGTGGGAAAGTTGAGGGGTTAGTCATTTTTTACAATAATATTATTGCTAGTCCTGAATTGTAAATTGTTAAGGATAGCGAGTGTTTAGGGTGAATTAAGTAGTTTGTTATCAGTTAAGCATAATATAGCAAGCAAGCAATGTTTAAACAAAACAAAGCAACTAACTGATCAGCTTCTTACTAACAAGCTTATTTCACTGTAACAATAGCTAACATGCAAAGGTCAAATTTTAGGGCAAAATAATAGAGCAAGTTAGTTCACTAGAGTATAAAATAACGAATTATGAAATGTAACAACAGTTTGAACCTTGACGTACGGTGGCTATGTGACGACGGTCGCAACCAATCGGAAAGTCAAAGTTTTGAGCTTAAAATCACACTTACTTATTATGGTAGGTAAGGGTTTTTATTATAAAATCAATAGCTTCTTGGGTACACATTCACTGTTTCCTAGTCCTAAAAGTTAAAGTGCTACGACCTCAACTTGTAAGAGCACATAGAGTCGTGGTGCCAAACTTTTGGTGTCAAACTCCAAAAGTGATGTCACGTCAGCAAAATGGAGTTTGGCACCAGAAATGCCATGGCATCAGAATTCAGTGGGAGTGGTTTGGCATCAGAAGCATTTTTTTTTAATATTTATTTAAAATACACTTATTTATAAAACTAAAAATAAAATTCATTGAAATTAAAAACATTACATTAAAAAACACAATACATAAAAAAAACCTAAATTAAAAGACATAAAATTAAAAGACATAAAATGAAAATGCATAGAATTAAAAATCATAAATTTGGCGGCGCCGACTAGTTTGTAGGTGGTGGATATGCCGCTCGGATTCTTGCCTTTTGGGCGTTGATGATAGCGGCGTCGGCGGCATCCATCCCGCATGTGTCGATTTGTAGCACACGCATGTCCTTCGCAATCCTTTGAGATTGGATCAACCGCCTTCGGTCTTCACTCTCTCTCTCGAGAACGGTCATTTTGGCTTTGCGGTCTAACTCGTATTGTTCCGCCATGAATTCTTGATACGCGGCCGGGTTTGAACCGGAGCTAGCGGTCGAGTTAGAACCCGTACGTTGACTTTTAGCAAGTCGTTGCAAACCGGGTGGTCGAGGCAAATCATCATCTCCAAAATGCTCCGGTTCCTCGTCGGTGCCCAAAAGACGATTTCTTCTTTGCAAAGTCGAATCGGGGTTTGTCCACTTGTGTTTGCCTTTCAAAAAAAGCCAAGCACTCCGGTGCTTAAACTCACCCCCCACGGTTGCATCATACAACGTGTGCACCCTCGACATATGATCATCATCATTCTCCCCACTATGAACCGCGGTTTCTTGCACCAATTGATTAAACTTGAGAACCGAGGTATTCATTGGAGTCCACTTACCCGTCAACATGTTCTTGGTACGCTCCGTGAAGCCTTTTTTCTTCGCTTCCGTATTGTACACATTTTGGATTTTGTACCAAAAAGTATCTCGCTTTTGATCACACCCGGTTTTTGGATCCTCGGAAACTTGAATGAAACATTCCGCCAAAAGCAACTCCTCATCTTGAGTCCACGCATTACGAATTCTTTTTTGTTTCTCAAGTGGCGGTTCTTTTTCTTTGTTTTTTTTTGCCTTCGACTTCAAACGGACGCCGCGGCTAGGCTTCGACGTCGGGGTCGGAACCGGCTCGTCTTCATCTTCGGTATCTTCGACTTCAAAGTGGTGCGATTGTTGCTCGGAATGTGGTTGGGAAGTGGTGAATTGGTTTGGTAATTGTTGTGGTTGTTGTTGGTGCATTTGTTGCATTTTAAATTGTTGAAACATCAACAATTCTTCTTGGTTAGTAAATTGAGGTTGGTAATTTGGATTGACATAGTAAGGCATTTGGTTGAATGCCGGTTGAGTGGAGGAGCCCGGATTCGAAGACGACCCCGGAATTTGGTTGGTTGGGTCGTTAAGCATACCGGAAATCCAATTTGGTAGGTTGGGGTTGGGATTGGGATTCATTTTTTTTTTGAGTGAAAAATATAGAGAAGTAGAGAAATGTGAAGTAGAAGATGTATTGAAAGTGTGTGTGAAGTATGAAATAAAAAGGGGGTATTTATAGGATTTTTAAAGGGGTAAAATTGTGATTTTGGGGGTATTTTTTTGAATATCCGCTCCCCCTAACGGATAGATTTAAAAAAAAAATTAAGTTTGGCGTGGGCTGTTAGCCACGGCGCGAAGACCCTTGGCGCGAGCCATGGAGTCGTGCGCCGTTGGCCATTTTAGCGCCATGGCTTGGCACCAAGCCAACAGCCAACGATTCCCTCCCCTCTAACATTCGCAACCAACCGAAAAGTCAAAACTGATCAATAATATTACTCACACTTACTTATTACTGTATGGTATTCAAGAGGGGTGTTTTTATTATAAAATCAACACATTTTCTAAAATGTGCACGTTTGAGTTTATATAAAAGTAAAGTCAAAGATTATTAAATTCAAATTTACATTTAATTATGGTAATTTATAACTATATTTAATGAAAATTAAATGCATATTCTGATATATAAGGAAATTTTATGTTAAATAAATATGATTTTACATGCTTGAGGGCACATGTTAGAAAAACTTCCGTACAAAAACAAGGGATCATAGTATGGAGTTAGCGTCATGGTGTTTTGAGAGAAAACACAGTGGAGTTGAGATCAATGAAGATCCAATGAACCAACTATAGCCACTTATTTATTATTAAATTAAAAAAAGGGAGGTGATTTGTGCATTATGTTTTTTTTGCCATACACCACTAATCATGCATCACCGGTGTTGTACTGTGTGAATTACCTGTGTATTTAATGGTGTATGACAAAAAAAACATGGTGCACAAATCACCTCCTTTAAAAAAACCCACTTTCCACCTTTTTTTAAAATTAAAATATCTTGCAAACGGTAAATCGTTAAACGACAAAAAATACACCACCGCGACGAGAATTAAATCATCTTTCTAACGAGGGGCATTTTGATATACTTTCGACGAATTTTTTTTTTCGATTTTTTTAGTCACGTCTGAAAAAAAAAATCAGATGTGATTTGGTGATTTCACAAAATCACATGTGATTTTCCAGAATCACATGTGATCTTTCTAGACGTGATTAAAAAATAAAATTAAAAAAAAGTTCGTCGAAAGTATATCAAAGTGCCCCTCGTTAAAAAGATGATTTAATTTTCGTTGCAATGGTATGTTTCATTTTACGTAACGATTAACGGTTTGTGAGATATTTAATTTTAAAAGAAAATGTGGAAAGTGAGTTTTATTTAATTTGATGAAAAATGGATGGTTGAGATGAAGTCTTGAAATCTATGATAAAAAATGGATCTTTATTGAACTTTTGCCACATTTCCTATAATATACAAAAAGCAGGGAGCGTTAAGGGACTTAACGGTCGTTAAGCTCCAGGAAAAAAAAAGAATAAAAAATGCATGAACAGTAAAAACATAGTGTGTGAATAGTATAATGAATAGTATTAATAGTCGTTTCTTAACGGCCGTTAAGTAACGACTATTAAACTTTTGATTTTTTTTGAACTTTCATATTAAAAAAATTACTCCAATACAGATTTTACGCAATTGGTCCTTCATGTTCGCTTACGAGAATAGTCCCTGAGGTTATCCGTCGATTGCAAAGTTAGTCCTTAATGTAAAACACCGCGCTCTACAGCGTAGCGCGGGCGCAAAACCTCATTATATACAAATAGTATGCTATAAATACAACCATTAAACAGAAAACACCATTCAGTTTGTATTAGTTACCATCTTTTTTTTGGTAAAAGGTTTCCCCGGTAAATTTTATTACGCCAAAAAAAATATTTAAGTACAAGGCATGAGGGTGAGTCCCACATCTTCGCCCGTTACATGAGCAAAACTATTTCCTAAAAGGAAGGTACACAAAATGACTAGACAAGAGAAACATAAATTTATTACTTCTTGCGACCTCGAACTCGGATATCCAGATTATCACATATAGCTTGAAGATCTTGAGAAAGATCCTGACCTTCGTACATATCATTATCGTATGGGTCATCATCATAGTCACCATTACCATACGAATCCCTCTATTGTCCCAACAAACTTTGAGTGCCAAAACCTACCCTTTCTGATGCCATAGAACGAGTCATATCATTATCAACTGATGCAACCTCATCTTCATTATCATATTCACCCGGAAACTCTACCTTCTTCAAATGATTACCAGCTTTATCCACAAAAATAGCTTGCCCACTAGTAAGTAATTCTTCAAACTTTCTGATTTTATCAATAATAGGAGTAATACTAATACTACTATTGTCGATATTCATAAAAGAGGATCCAGTTGAAGTAGCCCCGTTATTTACCAAATTATTAGTCCCCTCATTGGTACCAAACTCCACATCATTATCAATCGAATTAAGAACTTCAAATGGATTTGAATTACTACCCTCAATAGTAGGTTCCACACCTTTCATCTTATTACACTAGAACTAGCAGCAGGCTTTTTGGGAACATGTCTATATTCTTTCTAAGGTTTAAAACCTATTTTCGGACCAACCGGAACACCTCGAGAAGTTTGACTAGGCTTCTTCACAGTCTTCTTCTCACGAGCACCTGTATTCTTCGGACATTCCTCATGAATATGTCCAAAAACCTTACACGACGCACACCTAGGAGGTTTCTACTCATACTCAACACGGACATTACATATATACTAGTAATTTTAGGCATAGCCACGATAATGTTATCTTTCAACTCTACATCAACTCAAAGCTCAATCATAACTCTAGAATAGCTTGACCTACCCCAAGATTACATGCACATATCAGATGTATAAGAGTCAAGCATGAGAGGAGTACCCAGTTTAGTAGAAATGGCACTCAAGCCATCCTCGCGGAAGGCCGTAACAGATACACCATGGAGTTTAACCCAAACTAGAACAATACTAACATCTTCCTTCAATAGGTTCTCATCCGGATGCCATTTCTTCAGGATAAGCGGGTTATTCCGGATAAATCATGGATCATTCTCATGCATAGTATCTAATCCATCCATGGAGCTAAATTGAAAGGAGAATAATCCGGTAGACGAGCTAAACATTAAGCGAACAAGCCCATATTTAGCCTAAATATTCCTAACATAGTTAGCAACAACAGGGTATGTCACCTTCTTCCCCAAGAAAAAATCATAAGTTGTATTAGCAAATCGTTAACTAATAGCACGAATAGAATTCACCGGAACAACCACATCAATCCCATTACCCCCAGATGTAAACAAAGTACAAACATTCATTTTCTTCCCACTTGGTTTACCAATTATATTAGCATACGAAGACTTACTAGAGGCATTACCAGCCGTAGTAGTAACCGGCGTAGATAATGGTGGAAAAAATTCCAGAACAGCATCCTTGCCCACCTCATTCACAACCTTAGGAGTACTAGTATCATGATTAGTACCTGACGCCTCGTTAAGCTCGTCATTATCAGCCGACAACCCTTCCTTCTCCTTAACACCTCCTAGCTCCACTCCTTTTTTGGCTTAAAAACCATGCTTCATTACCAACACAATCAAAGAACCCTACTCACGTATATTTTAATTAACCCAGCCTTTAGAATTAACCCATAATAAAGAACAACAAACAAGCCCGTCTTGTAGAACCAAATCGACCCACAAAACCCAAAGGATCTTATCGATCGTAAATAACCGAATGACAATCGCAATCCGCTAACGATTTAGAATATAAAATAATGAATTATGATCATGTAATGGCTTAATTAATAAAAAACCACAAATTAACAAAGTGTTCCACTAGCAATCGAGTAATGGCTATACAAGTAATTAACCAATAATTAATTAATGAAAGCCACATGCCCTCTATACTAGAGAATATATCAATTTGAGACAATACAAGATCAAGTGCGATTGCAGAACCTCCGATTAATTATGTCGGCACTACAAAAAAGAGAGCTTTTAGTGACACAATTTTTAATGACACATAAAAAAAGTGTAAGTGAAAGTATATGTTTACTTACACTTTTTCAAAGAAGTGTAAGCAAAAATATAGTTTTGCCCACCCTTTTTAAAAAATGTAAGCAAAAGTTCAATTCTTACCCACACTTCATATAAAATGTAAGTAAAAGTCTAGTTTTGCCCACACTTTTAAAAAAGTGTGAGCAAAAGTCTGATTTATACACACACTTTACAAAGAGTGTGAGAAAAAGTGTAGCTTTACTCACACTTTTTGAAAAGTGTAAGTAATAGTCTTACTTTTACCCACACATTTTAAAAGAGTGTGAGTGAAAAATTGATGGCTAATCACGGTCCGAAAACCGATTTGGTCAACAACACGGGACTGAGGACCAGACCGGACGAAAACCGATTTGGTCCAAAACACGGGACCGAGGACTGAACCGAAATGTTCGGTCCATGTCTGGGTCGGTGCAGTCTGGTTTGGATTGTCGGTCCGGTCCAATTCGATTTTAGTACGTTTTTCCCGTTTTATAGGTTTTTTTAACGTTTTTTACGACACATACATTTTCCTTCGCTTTTTTACGTTTTCGTTTGGTTTTTACGTTTTCGTCTGTTTTT
>BQNB010151894.1:0-15843 GCA_026074375.1 Tanacetum coccineum | reverse complement strand
CTCAGCCTCTCTAGCCATTTTCTTTTCATAAAAATCACAATCTTTAATTAAATGACTTAGGCTACCACAAACAAAACATTTATTCTTTATGAAAGAGTAACCTTCCCCTAGTTCTCTTTCCATCATAGCATTCCAATTCTTCATGTCAACTTTAGGTGTTTATTGATTTGTCATTTGTTGCCTAGGAGTTTTTATGTGTGAGACATAACTAGGTTCAACATCTTTTGATTTTGGGGCAGACACACTTTTTTCATTTGTTGTAACAGGTTTAGACACATGCACTTCTTGAGGTACTCTTGAAATTTCAGAATCAAAATCAATAGACTATTCAGAGGAAGTTCCAATAGATCATGCACTGTCATTAGATTGGCAGGTAGAACATTCATTGGATCTATCATCTGATACACTGAATTCAGGCTCTTAGGGTCCTTTTTACCATAAATATATAAAGACTCATCTATTTCCTCTTGTGGTTTAGGAGTATAGTCCCCAGACAAGGGATGTGGGACTCCTTTGAAATCATTAGTCTTTGTAAATCTATTGTACAATGGTTTGTTTACATAATCTTCTTTTGTACACTTAAATACAGAACGATTCAATTCTTCCTCATAACTTAGAACCTCATTGTTGGATTGTATCTGATATCCTAAGCCAATTTTACAGTTTGAAGTCATACCAGAATCAATTAATTTCCAAAGGTTTTTAGAAGAGTTATACCATGAATCTACTGTTTTCTTTAATTGATCCTTTTCTTTTACAACTTTCATGCCTATTCTTCTATATTTTCTAAGCTTTTTATCTTTTTCATAAATTTCATTTGCCTTAAACGTAAGTTGTTCATTTAAAGATAGTTGCTGCTTTTGTAAAGTAACAACTTCAGATTCTAGTTTCTTAACAGCTAGAGTATAGGCAAGTATTTTAGCTTCTTATTCACCTAATTGATTCACCTGTTCATCACATAATGCTTTAAGTTTATTGTATGAATCAATACAAGTTTTAGAACACGAAGATACCTCAGAATTCGAGCTTATTGCCATAAGCGCATGATTTGTCTCCTCTTCTGTTGTGTGATCTCCCCAGTTAACAACTCCATCATCTATAGTTAGCAAGCCAATTTTATTCTTCTCTTGCTTCCCAGCTTCTTGATCTTGATAAACCGTATCTTTCTTTTTCATGCCTTCATTCGTTCCCTTTGATGTGCATTCTCTAGCAAAGTGCCCCGTATTATGACACTTGTAACATTCAATCTTCTTCTTATCAAAACCAATAGGTGCTTTCCCATCCATTCGAACTCTTTTTCCTGTCTTCTTATAGAACTCCTTCATTATAATAGCAATCATTGCTATCTGCCAGTTGATGTCCATTTCTTTAATGCCCACATCATCAATCTGTTCCAAATCTTCATGAAGTAAGTCCAAATCATCTGATTGCTTTGCATAGAGTGAGTAGATAACTTCATTAGCAAAACGAGCAGGTGCTACTCTTTCTTAGATATGACTTAAAGAAGCGGGAGTATAAGTGTTGTAATCATTGGTATGACCAGACTTAACCTTGTTTGCACTGCCCTTGCTTTGTGAAGCAAAGGCAACATTTTGAGCACTGGTAGATGATTTTAAAGCACTTTTGATTTCTGGCTGAAACACCCGAAGATTGTTATATAAGTCATCAATGGATAATATGTCCACATCTGGTTTAGTTCTCATGGTCATGGCCAGATTCGACCAAGTTGGGAGCAGGGATCTAAGAAACTGATGATTAACATCCTTAGTGGATACCTTAGCCCCATGAGCTTCCAAATCTGATAGCAGTTGTTGGAATCTATCATACCCTTTCTCCAAATCTTCAGAACTTGAGATAGAGAATGCTTCAAACTGTTGTTTATATACAACCTTCTGCATCTTCTTTGAGTTTGCATTCCCTCCAAACCTAGTCCTGATTGCTTCCCAAATTTCCTTAGCATCATCCATTCAATGAAATCTTCATAGATGATATTTGGGAATGGCCATAAGCAAGATGTTTCTTGCCTTCCTCTCTTTCTCAACAGCCTGAATCTCTGCAGCAGATACTGGTGGAAGTATTCTAACAACACCATCCTTACCAGTGGAGATTCTTTTCTTGGAGTTTCCATTTTGTATTACCTTCCACACATCATTGTCTATGTACTCAAGGTAATGCTCCATCTCCATAGACCATATATCATACTCCTCCTTTTTCAGAATTGGGAGTTTGATATTTGAGATAGCAGTGGTCGTGGTATTAAGTTGTTGTTGATGTTGTTTTGGTTTGTTGGTTCCTGTTTCACTGTCTGATGCTTCTTCATGGATTGACGCTTCATCATCACTAAGATGTTGAGAGAAATCATCATTTGCAGGATGAGACATTTTTATAATGATCTGAGGGTGAGTGTTTTTGGTTTTGGTGATTCTTCTTATTCAAAGTCCCTCTAGTGGCTCTGATACCACTTGTAGGTCCAAGGTTTTGGATATGTTGAGCCTTTGTATGACTATAACTAACTTGAATAAATCCAAGTTAACTATGTGAGAGACAATGACTATGAATACTTATGCTAATGCAGAACCTTAACACAAGCACTAAGAAGAACACGATATAAAACTAACTTTGTATATTGCTATTTTTATTTGTATTAAATAAAATATATTTAATAAATTTTTGAACTTTTATTTCTGTAACGTTTGTTGAGATCGCGAATAGTCGGGTAAAAGTTTATTTTTGTTTTTACTTTATCGGATGAGGGACGTAAAACCGGTTCACTAATAATTAAAAGAATCGAGAATATTTTAAATAATTTTATGAAAAATATTAATGAAATACTTATCATAATAAATTCTCTTTTTATAGAAAATGATTTAGACAACATATTGCGCAAGTTTTCGAGGATTTGAATGTCCGTTTATTTACAGTCGCTCAAAACGAGTCCCGAAACCAATAGTTATCAAAAACTATAATAATAAATTTACAAAAATCACCCCCTATCTTTTGTGACTTGTCTAAATTGTTATAATATATATATATATATATATATATATATATATATATATATATATATATAGGGTGAGGTTCTTTTCAGAACCAAATAAATGTACAGAACTGCGAGAACCAGTTTTAACCAATCAGAATTTATTAGTTATTATTTTTTATTGTTTAATTCAAAAGGGTAAAGAAGTAAAATTACATTTTTTAAATTTCTGACTTTTCTTATTAAAAATGTTTTTCATCCTGAATTTTATGTAGTAGGTTTGTATTTTTTTTCTTTTATTTTTGTCATTCTACGTGTACAAAAATACTTGTGCATATATGCACTATTGAAAATACAGTGCATAAACACAAACAAGACATGCATAAACACACTAGAATGCTTTGATAAATATACAATTGTTTTGAATGTGATGTACATAAAATTTGTAAGTCAAAAACATGTGCAAACATATATGCACGCTGGAATGCTTTGATAAAAAAATATACAAATTCAGCTTTTGTTATGCATATATCGACGTTGGAATATCTTGAATATCACCAACTTTGACTTCAGTTATGCGTGTGTATACCATCTTCAGTTCTCTTTGTGAATTCATTGGGATGAACTTGTATATACGTATCAAACTTATGTGTACTTGAATTTCATGCATGCACTTGTATTTGTTACATATTTATCATGATGAACTTCTTCAAACTCATGTTCACTCTTCATATTCGTCATCATCCACATATAGATAATATGTTCCTGAATCTTATAAAGCGTTCACACCAAAGTTTATTTTGCTTGTAAGCACCTGCAGTTTACACGCAATCAGTTAGAACTTTGTAAATAGGTTCAAACACATTTACGCATTAATAGATTTTGATGAGATAATATGTGCATGTGTATTCGCGTTTATTAAAAAAAACACAAAGAAAACACAAGTGCACACTTACTCACAGAATGTATTTCAAAGATCAAAAGAAACAACAATAAGTGTAATATTAAATCTATCACCTTTTAGCTAATATTGTCATCAAAAGTTGGTCTACATTTGAATCATACAAGTAAAAAAGCCAAAGGGAAACAAATAAACAAGCCTGAGAATACCACGAGGTATTGAAACAGCCCCCTGCTTATCTTGACAAGAATCTCATTCTCTTCCATTCCGCAAGGAGCACTTTGAACGGCCTTGAACACCTCTGCAAGTTTACAAATCCAAATGTCAAGCCTCTATGAAAAGTTCCTACTTAACCCAATTTTTATAATTAGGATGAAAGGATATGAGTATAAGTCAGAACTAAAGATCAAGATTCTAATAGAAGTAGACAGCGTATCATTATTCTTACAGTCAAAACAAGACGCCAGTGCACACTCCTTTTATTAGATTTATACCAGCCATAAAACATATATGCAAACACCTTTTATTGATTTTATACCAGCCATAAAACATATGTGCACACCCCTTTTTACTGATTTTATACTAATCATGAAACATAAATTGTCTAATCGAACAACTAAATGCTAATATCTTTACCAAATTGGAGAATAAGTCATATCAGAATGATAAAATATAATTAAGGGGGTGTTTGGGTTGGCTCATTTGTTGACATCACAGGCTTTCACAAAGCTATCAAGTACTTTGATCGTGTTTGGATAAGTTTATTTCATGGGCTTATGCCTTTTTAGAACAGGAAATAACATATATATACACTTATTGACAGTATATTATCTGCATCATCAACTAATAAGAATACATTAAACATATGTGCACCGTAGCAACAAAAGAAACCATATACTAATTTAAATGTTTTATTTTTATAATCGGTTCCATTCAGTGGCAGAACATTGCATCTTAAATTCCAAAACTTGGACAAAGGTGAATACAAACAATAGTTTTTTTGCAATTACAGCTAAAACACCAACTACGTTTAAAGAAGAAATAAACAAGTGTTTCTGGTGCAACGCAAATCTTTTCAACCAAACCCATTTTTGACTTGTAACCGCCCACCCATTTTCCTATGTTTACTTTTTAATGTTACCTGCACTTCTGACATATCCATCAAATCCGTATACTGAGAATTTATTTTCTTCAAGACATTCCCAGCCAATTCACCGGCCTATATAAACGACGAACTCTTAAATAGACAAGGACGATATAGATTAATCAGTTCTATCCGTATTATTACCACCATCTTTCAAGAATTGGAACATCTGACCTATACAAAAAAAAATTAAGTAGTTGACAAGCCTAAAGAACATGAATACATCGCTAAACACATACTCAATACAGGTGCACAAAGTAAGTCTAAGTATAAAAACAGATTTATTAAATCCCTGCAAATAGTTAAAGCATGTAACAAGTGCTCACCTTCGTTTAAATTATAAACATCGGGAAGTGATCTAACCTCCCCATGAACCTGACCACCAACCCATCAGCACGAGTCGATATAGGGTCCATTGTAGTTCCAACTCCAATAAGACCTCCAGGTACAGCCCAAATTGGAGTTCGTTCTACTTCGCAAACAATGAAACTATTCTAGAGTAAATTGGGGTGCACTTGATGTTGCCACCACGATACACTAAATTCAACGTCACCATCGATAAGCCGTGTAATTTCAGTGCCATATAACTGACAAAAATAATACAACACAAGACCAAATATAAGTAAAAGCGTAATAACATGTAAAGCACAAAACCTCTTAAGCACCTTTTTTCCATTTTTTCATTTTCTTTTAGAAAGGATCATTGATATATCTTGCTCATATACATGTGCAACTTCCAATTATGAGTTTCATGCCAATTTCTATCTTCATAATTTAAAACATAATATTTAACAACTATGACGATAAAAAACGGTTAAAGTTTATACTAGACTACATAGATAAAATGGTTTCCATCTTATCCCATTTGGATCGAACGACATACAAATCATACCAAAATTAGAGGACTACCATATACAACATACTACTTTTTACTTCTATGCACGAGTTTAAAACTATTAAAAAAAACAGAAAGGATAACTCTTATTTAAATATTTAGATCACTATTCATTTTGTCATTGATAAAGTGTAAATACACATATTCGTTAAATACTAAAAAATAACCCAATTAAACCAAAACAGCAAAATATGGCTAAAAATGCTTGTATTTGTGTTTTGTGTGTGCAGGTAACGGATATATCCAAAAAATCACTTGAAAACGTCATAACGGGCAAGCACGACACGAGAATCAGAAGAAGTACAAAAAGTGCCAAAGATTCAAAGCCGAAAGCCAGAAAAGTCATGACTCAGTCAAATCCAGTCAAAACATGGTATACAAAAAGTCAACAATAATAAAGACAAAATCCCAAAATATTCCATTTAAGCCCCTCAACTTTCAGAGAAATTCATAAATGGTCCCTAAACCCAAATGGGCCATACCCGGATCCATTTGGCCCAAAAGCCCATCTCATAAGCCCAAGATAATAGTCCATACCCTTTTCCTAAAACAACAAGGGCTAAACTTGCAATTTTCGAAAGATGTTTATAACTAGAAATGGAAAAATCAATTGAGAGGGACTAGTATTGCAATTTTCACAAAGTCCAACAGTTTTAACTGTCAAAAAAAATGCACCAAAAGGAATTACTATTCACCCATCGTCTCTATTTCACCACGTTGTCAAAAACAAAGGGTTTTTCAAAATTAAGGGACAATTTGGACAATTAAAGAGCTCATAAGTGCAAGGCAAGGGTCAAATCAGTCTTTCCAAGGGATTCATTAGCTCAAGATCAAGCTCAAGCCACGTCATCAATGTAGAAGCACACTAGATATGTGGGTTTTACACTAAACATACTCACACAACTAGCATAAGCTGTCACATCAAAGAATGATAGCTTGGCAATCTGTGTGAGCTCAAATGTGATCCAACGGCTCAAATCTTTGATCCAATGATTAAGACAATGGGTGGTGAAGATTGAAGGATTGGAGAGCAAGGCAAGGCATCCTAGAAGCTTCTTCCAGCACCTATAAAAAGGCCTCAGCTCACACACACACGATACTTTTTTTACCTTTCATTTTTTAGCTTTTAATAAACTAGTTTAGCTTAATAGTTATTTAATGTAATTTTCAGCTTAATCTTGTAATTTCCTTTATGTAATGAAAGTTTTCAAGTTATAAAATCTAGACTTGCTTTTAATAATTGCTAATCCTTCTTGAGGCATATTGTCTAAGAAATTGCCACCCGCAGCGGAATCTAAGGCATCTTGATCGTTGGAATTCAAAGAATTGTAAAAAGTATCGAGTTGGTGTAGTTGCGAAAAGCCATGGTGAGGACATTGACGAAGGAGTCCTTTAAAACGTTCCCATGCTTCATTGAAGGTTTCGTTTGGTTTTTGGAAAAAAGTAATGATCTCATTCTGATAGTAAGTGGTTTTTGAAGGTGGGAAGAATTGATTTATGAATTTTGAAACAAGGTCGTCCCATGTGAGAATTGATCTAGGAGGTTCCTTATCTAACCAATCTCGGGCTTCACCGTCTAGAGAAAAAGGGAAAAGCAAAAGCTTTATCGAAGTGTTCAGAACTTCGGGATGTCTAAACGTTGAAGTGACTCTTATATTTGCTTATTAGTTCATTCTCTTCATCTGTTTTTGCTTATCTTAGATTAAATCATAGTTTTGTTTATTACTTTCATAAAACCTTATAAGTAAATTAAGCTTAAAAACTAAATTAGTTCTTATTTAGTTGTTTAATTTTAGATTAAGTTAAGTATAATTAAGTAAAATTATCTGGACATCAAGTTTTTATTAATAGATTTCATTTTGAAAGCTTTTCTTAAGATACTTATTACTTAAAGGGGTATTTGGTTTAGTCAGATTTGACCTTATAAAGTCAAAATTATTTGGGCAAAACACTTTGGTCAGCTGAATTTTCATTTGAGAGCAAGTTTTAAAAAGATTTCAAGGATTAGTTAGCTGTTTATCAAAAGTTATGGCTTATTTTTCTTGTTTCAGCACCAGGGTACATTTTAGCTTTATTTAGAAGTTTAATTTTTATATAACACTTAGAGCTTCTAGAGAGCTTTGTTTTAATACACTCATTTGAGAGTATATAGAGTAGTGGTAGTCACTAGGTGCATCTGCATTTGTTGGTTTGGATTTGTGCAAAGTGCATCAGCAGGAACAAAGTGGATCCTGCTGTCACTTTTGTTTTATTTTTAGCTTAGTAAACCTAGGATTTAGAAGCTTAAATTCTAGTATAATTTAGTTTAGACATAGCTTAATATAGATTAAGCATTAGTTTTAGATTTATTGCTTATTTTCTAGCTAAATTTAGTTTTTAAAATCACAAAAATTAGTCGCACTACAAGCTTATATACGCAGCATTTATTTAAACCTTAATTAAACTAATTAAAAGATAAACCCTAATTACTAATTAAAATTAATTAAACTAACTAAAACTTAACGAATCACTAATAGTATTAGTCCTTGAAGGACTAACAGTGCAATTGACAAACTAACGGGGGGCTAACTGAGCAAACAACTAAATCCAAATGTTTCAAATCCAACCCCTGAGGTCCTACCCCGACTTCAAACTAAGTCCAATAAGGCCCGAATTAAGTTGAGATTTGAAAATTGCTTATTATCAAAAACTTAAAAGAGCAAAGTTGTAAAGGAAGCTAGTAGGAACAAAATTAATAAAAGCTACTTGGGCTGAAAATCACAAATAAGCTCAATAAGAGCTTATTTTTAAGCTGACCTCAGAAAGGAGGGCTTAACCCTTGGTTTTAGAAAATAAGCTATAAAAACCTCAAAATTAGTTTATAGATTAAGCATATCATAAGCTCATTATAACTTCTTTCCTTTTTCATTTTGAACTAATTTTGAGCTTTTTATAGCTTATTTTCTAAAACCAAGGGTTAAGCCCTCCTTTCTGAGGTCAGCTTAAAAATAAGCTCTTATTAAGCTTATTTGTGATTTTCAGCCCAAGTAGCTTTTATTAATTTTGTTCCCACTAGCTTCCTTTACAACTTTGCTCTTTTAAGTTTTTGATAATAAGCAATTTTCAAATCTCAATTTAATTCGGGCCTTATTGGACTTAGTTTGAAGTTGCGGTAGGACCTCATGGGTTGGATTTGAAACATTTGGATTTAGTTGTTTGCTCAGTAAGCCCTCCGTTAGTTTGTCAATTGCATTGTTAGTCCTTCAAGGACTAATACTATTAGTGATTCGTTAAGTTTTAGTTAGTTTAATTAATTTTAATTAGTAATTAGGGTTTAAATAGTTTAATTAATCTTTTAATTAGTTTAATTAAGGTTTAAATAAAAAGTAAAAATTAGGGCTTTTATTTTTATAAAATTTCTGCACACTTTCTTTATTTAGTGTAATTTTTATAAAAATTTTAGGATTCTATTTTTAATAATTTTATTATTTTTATAGTTTTTAAGTAGTTTAAATTTTAGAAAAATCATATCTTTTAATCTAAAAAGCCAAAAATAGTAATTCCTTTTTCTAAAATTTTCTTTTTACTTATTTTACTTAGGAAAAATATAATTTCAATTAATTTCTATTTTTTTATTTTTAGGATTTAATTAGAATTAAATAGTTTTTAATTGATAAAAAAATTCAAAAATAATCTAAAAAATATTTTTATCTTAAATTTTCTTTTATCCTAATTTAGGTGTAGAAAATTAGTTTGCAATCTTAGGGTTTAATTTTAGTCTACTTGCTTATTTGTCGCGTTATATTTGTTTCCCGTTAATCGTTTTAAATGTTTAATTGCCTTTAATTGTTCAAATTTACTTGTTGTTTTTATTTAGTAGTAATAGATCATCAAATCATCTATTTTCTTATTCAAATCATAACCCAAGCCTAAACAAGGTTTCAATTTCACTAGTCGTTGGGGAAACGACCCGGGTGATCATATTTACCCGGTTAAATATACGTATTATATATTATATTATATATATTTTTGAGAGTGAATTTTCCTTAGGGAATTTTCTTAATTGCTCTGTGGAATATTATTTTATAGTATATTTTATAGTGTATCTAAACTCCTATCATCCACTTAAAAGAAAACTTATATACAATCTTACCACTAATCTTTTTATGAAAGAGATCTTGGTCGGATACGTGAAGGATAACCGAAAACGAAAACGATTAACAATCATCAAGGAATGAAAAAAATAGATTTGATCCACTAATCTGTTGGTGATGGCAACAACATCGAATTTTTTTATGATCGAAATGGTTAGATTTTAGGGGCGGCAACCCTAATTGAGAAAGAGAGAGAGAGAGAAAAAAATAACATTTTTTGTTTCATAAATCAATTTTGAGGATGATGCTAATTTTTTGGAGCAGTTTCTGTAAAGTTGGTGCACAAAATTACATTGATACCCTTTTACTTTTTAAATAATAATAACTGGTTTTTAATTTAATTACAATTATGCCACACATCATATTATCCATTGATCAAAATATAGACGGTCAAGATTGGTTCTCGCAGTTCTGTACATTTATTTGGTTCTGAAAAGATCCATCACTACTTATATATCATATATAGTATAATATATATATATATAATATATATTATTATATTATATAATATTAATATATATATAAGATATAATATATGATATACGTAAGCTAAATATATCATAACAAATTATTCTGTAGAAAATGAAAGAATAAGTATTCAACACGGGTTATCGTCTCCTCTGGTGAGTGGTGAACATGAAAATTATCACGGTTTATGTCGGGATTCGAGCTTGATTAACATTAAAAGATTTGGATGTTGGTTTTTTTTTAATTCTAGTTACGCAAATTGGAAAGTAAATAAAAGCACGTAAATCTAAGTAATATAGCAATTAAAACATTAAACATTAAAATGATAACGGGAATTAAAAATGCCGACTAAAAACCCTAAAATTTATCAAATTTTAACCTTAAAAATGTAAATTTTTAAATGTAAAAGTCCTAAATGATAATAATTAATCTTAGAACAAAAAGTTATATATTTTTTTGACTTTTTATTTAACTTTTTTAATGAATAAACTCATTTTATCTAGAAAATTATTAAAAATCGCTAACTAATTTATGAAAAATTCTGGAAAAATTACTAAAAGTACTTTAAACTATTACTAAGGCAAGAAAAATAAAATTGGAAAATAAGCTAAAATAGATAAGTTGTAAATAAGCTAATAAGTTAAATAAGCAATTCTGGAAACAAAGCATAAAAGGATAATGGTTCTAATCTTAAACAGAAAAGACCCAAGGGCACAGATGGTAAAGGTGTTGGTGTGTTGAGGGTGAGGTCACAGGTTCGAGTCCTGGACCTACTTTTTGTGTGTAAACATTTTTTTCTTTTTTGAAAAAGCTATAAAACAACTAAAATGACATTAAGCTTATAAATAAGCAAGAAAAGACAGCTTAAAGAGACAGTTTGGGATTTAAGTTAAATGACATTAAGCTAAGATTGTTTGGACATTAAGGACTTAATAAGTACTCAGAAAAACAAACAAGCTAAAAACAGACTAACACCTACACATAATAAGCATTTATGACTCAAAATAAGCTAATAAAATAAGCTACAAAGCAACCTAAAAGCCTAAAACAGATGACTCAAAAAGAGACTTAAAGGACTTGACCACTCTTTTTAAGCTAAATTTTAAGACCATTAAGCACTTGAAATAAGCTGTAAACTAAAAATAGATTAAGACCTATGACCTAATAACCCAAATAAGCAAGAATTAAGCATTTAAGTTTAGAAAATAAGCTAGAAAGGAACAAGTTAAAATGACAGACTACACCTATTCTTTTTGGCTTTTTAAAATAATAACTAGTTTTCAACTTAATTTTAAGACTCAATAAGCAAAATTAAAAGGCAAAAAACTTAGAACAGATTAAGTACTCAACTTTAATGACTCAAATAACCAAGAATTAAGAAAACTAAATAAGGCAATAAGCTAGAAAAAGACCTATAAAATTGGCAGATTACACCTTTTGTTTTTGAACTTGACTTGAGTTGAAAGGACTACTTGCAGACTATGATTTAAGACTCAAAAAGACTTATTGACAACTAAAAACTAGAAACAGGTTACCCTTATACTACATTAAGCCAATTGTAATAAAAAATTATCCCAAGCTAAGCTTCATTCTAACCACACTTTAACTTGTAATCCTGACTTTAACTTCTAAGCTAGACACTAACTAGCTTGACTGAATTTTGATCAAAAACTCTTAAAAGGAGATTCCAAAGTTTAAAAACTTAAAAACAGATGCACATTGAGGATTATAGAACTCAAAAACCATATTCTAGTAAAATTTTGAAAAGCTTAACAAATAAGTAGTTTAGAAAGCTTTAGATCCTTCATACTTGGCTATTTGTCAACCAACCTTAAAACTTCAAAAAAACTGAATTTAAGCCTGTAAAAGCTAACACTCAGACCAAAAATAGCTTTAAACCTCTTTTGACCCATTTTGAAACCTTAACCTAAACACTCTTTTAAGATTTAGAAACTCGTATTTAAGCCAAAACATATCCACATAAGCCATATTTTTAGAAAACATATTATTAACTAATAAAGTAAATGACAAATAAGCAATTACTAAGGAAAAATAAGCATTGATAAATAAGCTATGGTGATAAGCAGATTTGACTAAAAATAGGCAGATTAACTAAAATTCAAACTAAACTAAAATAGGCTATAAACTAGACTCATTAAGCAACAATAAGGCAGAATTAGCACAGATAAGCAACATAAATAAGTAGATAAGCAGTTTAATAAGCAAAAAAGAAATTAAGCTAAAAATTAAGTAAAAAAGAAAGTGTACCTTTATCCCAGCTAAACAGGGATTTAAAATACTCAATAGAGCTTATCAACTAGCTCCAGCTTATCAAAGATAAGCTGGTAAGAAGCCATAAGCCCTTTCCTTTTTGGCTTATCATCCATAAAGCTCAAAACCTTTATATTCAACCAATTTGAAGTAACACAAGAACAACTTGTACAAATAAGCTTGAAAAGCTTATTTGTACAATTAAACACTTGTTCTATTTAAAATCAGCTTATAAAATCTTAAGAACAACTTTAACAAGTTTTGAGTAAATAAGTAACATAAAACAGGACAACATAAGATGAAAGTGACTTTTATTAATTCATAAAAAGGTTACAAAGCTTTGAAACAATACAATAAGCTGATAAAAGGTACAATAAACATAAAATAAGCTAAAAACTAGAACTATACTATCCAACACTACTCTTTCTCCTAGATGCCTTGCACTATGTGATTGAGCCTCCTTTTATAGATGAGGGAAGAAGGATCCAGAACCTCAGGAGTGTCTCTCTTCTTTTAATCTAAGCCCTTAGATCCATCCGATCCAATCTGAGCCCTTTATTAGCCTCCATGTCCCATCATCCAATCATTGGCCTTAGGATTGCCAACGTAGATTAAATAGGTGTTAGAGGTGTCAGGTGAGTCTTCTAGAAGCATTTGCGTATAGGATTGGGGTGAAATGAATTAACCTATGTGATTTGTTGCAGGGTAAAATGGGAGGGAAATGGGAACGATAAACAATAATTTTGACCCTTTTTGTTTTATAAATTTTACTTTGACCTGGTTATAAGGATTGGGCTTTGACTTAAATTTAGGCCAAGACTTAGATTTGGATTGATTTTATAAGGGTTAATAAAAGACTTAGGTTTTATAAGTATAAACATTTAATGGGCTGACCCGTCCCAATAAAATGGGTATGGGTTGGCCCATTAAATATAAATACGCCTTGGGCTTCATTTTCTTACGCTCTTTCCAATCTCGTGCTTGGTTTTGTTCATTTTGTATTATTTTTGTCCTTTTGTGCAATATCTGTTACCTGCAAGATACAATTCAAAATACAAACATATACAGTGCATTTTTGTATATTTATTGGTTATTATTGGTCTTTTTAGCTCGTTTTATTTGGTAAAAGGTATGTGTATTTAAGCACATACCAATGAACTACCTTTTGGGTTAGGTTAAGTGTTACTAGGAAGAGATCCAGAACGTTGACCAGATTGCTTGTCAGCAAATTTGTCGAATTTAGCTTTGAGATTTTGAATTGAAGCTTGATGATTTTTGGTTGTTGTTTCAAGTTTGTTTTTGAGATCCGTAAAAGTGTCTTTGAAAAAAGAACTGGTCGAGTGTTGAGCTTTGATGAAATCGCTAAGTTGCTTTTGAAGATCGGGTTTATCATTAGAGTGAGATTGATAGTTGTCTTGGTTATAATCGTTTCTTTCGCTTGAACGCTAGTTATCGAGGTTTGAATCACAATCACGGTAATCATTGTAAAAATGAGTACGACGAAAGGTTTGCATGAATTTGGCTTCTTATTCACGTGACATGTGTATGTCATCATCGTCAAGGTTTGGTTTTTTTGAGTGAGATTGAAAGTCTTTATACTGAGCATGCATTTTCATGGTCATGGCATCCATTCAGGCCATAATTTTGTCAATTTCAGAATTACTGTTACCTTCAGCGGCGAAAGCAACGATTTTCTTAAGAGATTATTTGGTTTTATGATTTCTAGCCCAGTCGAGCTTGAGCAAGACTTTGTCTTCGAGAACCTGATAAGCTTGATTCTAGGTTTTATAAAGGAAAATACTACCAACTGCGGCATTTATAACTTCTTGGGTTATTTCGTTAAGACCATGGTAAAAGATTTTGATAATATTGCCTTTGGATAGTTTGTGACCATGACAATTTCTGAGCATTTCCTTCATACGAAGCCAAGCATCGGTTAAAGTTTCGTTTTCATGTTGAGAAAAGGCACGGATTTCTTTGAGGAGTCAGTCGAAAAGAGATGGGGGGAAAGAATCGGCTAATGAAAGCAATTCATAGTTCATCCTATGTTTCGATAGTTCCTTCGTTGAGTTCGTCCTGCCAGGTTTTTGCTTCTCTAGTGAGTGATAGGGGAAACATCATTAGGCGAACAACTTCATTTTTGGTATCTCTGTATTTAAACATATCGTAGATTCTGAGGAATTCATGAATGTGTTTACGAGGATTAGTTTTGGTTCTACCATCGAATTGGTTTTCTTTGATGAGAGTCAGGTGGTTACCTTTAATGGTGAATTCGTTTGCGGTTTCAGGAATGGTTATTGCGGAATCGAGAGTCAGAGCAACAGCACGGTCAGCAGCCCACATGGGTTTATCATCCATGGGATTGAGATTTTTAAGGGTAACGAGAAAGTGATGGAAGTAATTGATGTCCAGAATTAGATAGACAACTCTTGGGTGTTGAGGTGGATTGTTTCTTTGATCGAAGGGAACTCTTCTGTTTCATCGACGAAGTCTTAGATTCAGAGTACGTTTAGGTTCAGGTAATGGTTCAACAAGTTCAGAGTTGGAAGCACGTGTATGCATCCAAAGGAGAATTTGTCTAGGTAAGTTTGCCAGAAAACTGTACGGCGATTTTGAAAATACGAATTGTTAAAAATTATTTTTAAAAGATTTGATTGCAGAACAAATTTGAAATCTCCGACAATGGCGCTAAAAACTTTGATGTGTTTCAAAAGCTTTAAATTTATAATGACTTAAAATACTAATTTTATTGTAGGGAAACATACGGGTAAAAGTATATCCCACGTATGTAGTATACTCTTTAGGTAAGACCAGGTCGTCCCCAGGGATTTGCGTAGGGTCGAATAATTAGCTGAAAATTTAACTTTAACAAATGTGAGAAATATGAATACTCGGATAATTTCATATAATTCATAGGCAATGGTAATTATAACACCTCGTGTTTTAGGTCATTGTACGACATTATTTAATTCACTAATTATTTTTAGGATTTTACGCGTTTGCTTTTAAATCATAATCGTTAAGCTAAATCGCGTAAACTGAAAATGATCATAC